>CM060630.1:32497363-32522363 GCA_030578275.1 Meda fulgida | reverse complement strand
GGGAGTGAGTGAGTGAATGAGTGTGTGTGTGTGTGAGAGTGAGTACGTGTGGGGAGTGAGTGAGTGAGTGCGTGAGTGAGTGTGAGTGCGTGCGTGTGGGAGTGAGTGAGTGTGGGAGTGAGTGAGTGAGTGAGTGCGTGAGTGTGGGAGTGAGTGAGTGAGTGTGAGTGAGAGTGCGTGTGGGAGTGAGTGAGTGCCTGTGGGAGTGAGTGAGTGAGAGTGAGTGAGTGCGTGAGTTTGGGAGTGAGTGAGTGAGTGCCTGTGGGAGTGAGTGAGTGAGTGCGTGAGTGTGGGAGTGTGGGAGTGAGTGAGTGTGGGAGTGTGAGTGAGTTAGAGTGCGTGTGGGAGTGAGTGAGTGAGTGCGAGTACGTGAGTGTGGGAGTGAGTGAGTGAGTGCCTGTGGGAGTGAGTGAGTGAGTGAGTGAGTGAGTGAGAGTGCGTGTGGGAGTGAGTGAGTGCGTGAGTGAGTGCGTGAGTGTGGGAGTGAGTGAGTGAGTGCGTGAGTGTGGGAGTGAGTGAGTGAGTGCGTGAGTGTGGGAGTGAGTGAGTGAGTGAGTGCCTGTGGGAGTGAGTGAGTGAGTGAGTGAGTGAGTGAGTGAGTGTCAAATCAACTTGAGAATCTTCCCCGGCTCAAATGTTTTATTTTGTTATTATTTTTAATGAAAAAAATACAGACACAAACAGAGATGAAAGCCAAAATATTAAATGTCACAGACGGATATTTACTGAGTTTTATCCACTGTTTTGGTCGAGCGGGTCAAAATTATAATTTTCACCTGAGATTTAGAGCCAAAATACAGCGGGGTAAAAATGCTGTTAGAAAGGCGGCAGTACCATCATCTTATTTTTACACACACATCGGTTGGTCTATTCGTGAACTGGATGACGTTAGCAATCTTTGTTGCATTATTGGCCAACGGTCACAGTTCAAAAATGGGAAAATGCACTTCTTTTGTTTTTTTACCCCCAAGTTTGTGTGCCTGTAACTCAAAACGTATTAAAGATGTCTTAATATCCTTTTAGATTCTGATTCTTAAACTTTTCTTTTAATATCTTCATTTTACAGGCTCTGCATGGTTGAATCCCAGATATATGGAGATCTCAATGCGGCTCCATGTTCAAATCGTTGAATTTGTCCAATTTACAATGGTTGAAGACCAAATGTGAGTGACTTTTCAAACAGATGATGCGTATTGAATGAAGAACGTCTGAAGAACAAATACTGAATCTACAAATGTATCTCGTTTCTCACTATCAAAACAAGTGCCAAAAATACATGTTGAACATTAACTTGCGCTAAAAAAGGTATTTATAATAATCTATTTTTTAGTCAGTTTCAAGAACGGTTGGAAGAAGGGATTTTGTTTTGATAGTGAGAAACGAGAAACATTTGTAGTTTCAGCATTTGATCTTCAACCATTGTAAACTGGTCAAATTCAACTATTTGAACATGGAGCCGCATTGAGATCTCCATATCTCTGGGATTGAACCATGTAGAGCCTGTAAAATGAAGATATTAAAAGAAAAGTTAGTTAAGAACCAGAATCTAAAAGGATATTAAGATATCTTTAATACGTCTTGAGTTACAGGCACGCAAACTTTGGAAAACAATATGTGTGGCGCTCAGATAGGAAATTGTCAGTTAGACTCTACAAAACAGTGGATTACTCAGTAAATATACATCCATGACATTAATACTTTGTCTTTCATCTTCATTCATTTCTTTCTTCTGGGTGAGTGGACATGGCTTCAAATAAGGGGAACCAACCCCAGACAGAAGTGACAGACATTACAACACTTTAAAAGATTGCGTTTTTTTTAGCATTAAGTCAAATCTTCGTTCATATAGCGCTTTTAAAAATGTAGATTGTTTCAAAGCAGCTTTACAGAGATAAATAATAATTTTAAGATTAGATAATAACCCACATTAGTAAACATTAACTAACTATGACAAATACTTCTGAAGCATATATGTTAATCTTAGTTTCAATAAACTGCATCTGCTATTTAATGAACTTAAGTTTTCATGAACAAACAATGAACAGTTGCATTTTTATTAGCCTAAATAATGTTAACAAAGATGAATAAATACTGCAAAAAGTGTTTTTATTGTTAGTTAATGCATTAAATCTGACTAAAGTGCTGCCAATTTAATAAGCCTAAATATTGAGGTCACGCTGTAAATCTGGATGGTATGTAGGCCTAGGTACGGCAGATGATTGACAGGCTATCTTCACACAAAACAGAAAGTAAAAATACTCAACGGACCTCAAATGACACCAAGTTATAGATTTACAGTCTTTCAGAAACAAAAACTCCTAAAAAAATCTCTGAGAGATGTGTATCAACTATGCTGAAAGTGAGCGTATAAACAGCAACTCACCGAAAGCGACGCAAACACACGACACAACTCCCCCAAACGAGCTTCTCTGTACAGCCATGATCAATAACAGACAAATATGATCACATACGAGTGATTATGAGTGGATATGAGCAGATATTAGAGCAGATATAAGCCTCGTTTATGTCCCTGGTTTGTGAATGTCCTCCATGTTTGAGAGTAGCCTACTATATTATTACCTGCCGAACAGGTGAAACAGGAAGTTAAAATACAGACTCTAAAAACACGCCAAAATCACTATTAATCTCTTAAAACTCTCATTAAACTATCAAAAATCTATTAAAAACCAGTGAAGGAATTAATGTATTATTACTATAGCCTATCTGTAATATATAATTAATATAGGCAATCAGCTGTGACGAGTGTGATATAAACTGTCCTAAGGGTTTTTATATCAGATTATATTAAAAATTAATTAAAATGTCATTAAATCAGTTTAATGTCAGCTATTTGAGGCAAGATTACTCGGATCTGTTAGTGTTTTGTGATCACGTGCTCTTGTAAATTAAAGACTCTTATGCTTTTGTTTTGTTTTTTTCGGATGAAGTTTAGATTGTTTCCTATTAAAGAGAAATTAGCTTTATGTAAAGGACTGGAATAATGAACATCCGTCGCTAATAATGACCATGAAACAGTTTCTGCGCTGGATTCTGTGCTGCGTTTTTCATTTTCACCCCAAAAAGTGGACTAATTTACATACTGCCACGCATTGATCTCTGAAGTAAAAATAGAAATTCTCCCGAACAATTCCCTAAAAAATGAACTCCTATTCCAGTAATGATAAATGACTCTTATCCTTCCTGACATAGATATAATAAATACATAGACACCCTATTGGCGGCTAGAGCGTACGTAAACGGCGCCGCCATATTGCGGAGGGCAACTTTCCCATACCTCTCATACCGGGAATTGAGAAAAATGCCTGTTTCGTGTTCTGCTTGGGACTGTACAAATCGCCCAACAATTGAAAACAGCTCTCGAGGAATTACCTTTCACAAGCAAGACTGAACATTTGTTTTTGGTTGTATTTGGTCATGATATTAGTAATAGTAACGTTCAGAGGAGAAAGGCCGCGAAATTTAAAAATACTACTGTTATTGTGTCACGAAATGTAGTTTTAATTGTTAAATAGTTAAGAGATAGCGCCTATTTAAAAAAAATTATCTGAGGTTTTTGGAGTGAGATGCGATCACCGGTCGCTCAGCCTCGTCTACACCGCCTGGAACAGCCTCACCTCGGCCAGTGCTTCTGACGTGTGCCGCTGGCTCCGATGTCTCTAGTCTAGTGGTTAAACATGAGATATAATTCGTCTTGTGTATATCTAACGGGCGATCTTTGGTCTCTTTAATATATAATTTGTTCCCTGGTAAATCGTTTTGGCTGAGGGCAAAGTGAAGTTTCATAACTTTATATTTAGGCTATTTTAACGTTGTAGCCTGCTTTATGTTTGACTGAAGCTACCTCTGATCAATAAAACTGAAATTTAACAAAAGAGTTAAATATTAAATATAAAGTCTATTTAAATTATGTTTTATTGTGTATATTCTGTAATTGATATTTCTTATTCTATTGCTATTATAGTATTATTAATAAACTATATGCTATTATCAATATTTTTATTATTGTATTATTGTACTTATGATATTATATAATTATACTATTCATTACTATTTTATTTGCTGTATACTGTTTGATTATTGACTAAACTATTTCCTATTACTTCTCTCTTTGTGTTATTTACTATTTGCATTGCACTGTAGTTGTACCATATCATTTGTATTACCTTAAAGGATCCAAAAGTTATCTTTGTTATTGCTAAAATCTGGTCAATCACAGAAAATACTTTTTCCACAAAAAGAAAACTTAAATTGTATCTCAGTATTGGGGTCTTCACAATTCTTATCCAAGAATAAAAAGCCAGATACATGACAAGCCTGAGCTTTGACCATTCTTTATAAAAATATATATATATTTTATAAGTCTAACTATCGAGATTTTAAATAACTAGAGATGGAACTTTTTGTACACCACATAAAAACCACTGAAATCGGTTGATAAATGTAAAACGTTTTTGTTTTTATCCAGAAAAACAGCAGCTCACCCGTTTACTTGCGTTTGATTACAGTGCAGTCTTGCCCTCTGCAAAATGGCGGACCCGTTGACGTATAGCAGCAACGTTCCAAAGTGGCCAACAGGGCGTCTATGTATTTATTATGTCTATGCTTCCTGAGAGGGGCTGGGGAAAATGGATCATGTGACCGCTGACACGTGACAGAGGCTGTTTATCAGCGCCTGCGCACTAGAGGGCGCTGATGAGCTTCAGTCATATGATGATAGCCTGAACAAACCATTTGATTCAACTGTGTGTGTGTGTGTGTGTGTGTGTGTGTGTGTGTGTGTGTGTGTGTGTGTGTGTGTGTGTGTGTGTGTGTGTGTGTGTGTGTGTGTGTGTGTTACAAGGCACATTATGAGGATAACCAATTTCTTAGTGTTTATTTTTTCATGATAAAACTCGAGAACAGAAATACAAACAACATGAAATGACAGTGTAGTGCTCAGAATGACACACAGACATGATGTCAGACATCAGTTCCTGCAGTGAAACCTCATCATCTTCTTCATCATCATCATCCAGTGTGTGCAAAAGCAGAGCAAGAGTTACAGGACAGTGAATAGCGTAACCATAGCAACCAAGGTCTGCTCGTTACCAGAGAAATACAAACCTGTTCTTTATTATTGACACATAAGAGCAAGATGGGAACACGTGCTGAAGACACCGCATTGATTCCTGAGCAGAAGCCGGCGTACACGTCTAAACACGCGTGGTGTGAAAGAAGAATATGAGCCTGATAAACACCAGTGTTGGGGAAACTCATTACAAATAACTTGAGTTATGTAATCAGATTACTTTTTTCTAGTAAAACTAGTAAAGTAACGCATTACTTTTAAAATGTACAACAAAATATCTAACGCAAGTTACTTTGTTTTCACATTTGTTGACTGACAGCTCTCCTGTCCTCATGTTGAGACGGATCAGGAAGTCAGGACGTCCGAGTGAAACATGAACCTGTGCGAGGACTGAACCTGTTAGTTGCTGGTGCGTTTGCTGGCAGTCTTTGTGTGTGCGTTTGTGATGTGAAATGATTTGAGAAGCCGATCTCTCCGAGCGAAAGGTTTCCTCTGGATCTCACCAGCCCGTCAGGACCTTCTGCTCTTGTCTGAGGAAGGTGTGGTTCTGCTCCGGGTTCCTCCGTCTGAGACAGTGGCGCACGGACACCACCATCATCACCAGCAGGAGAACCAACAGAACAGCGCCTCCAGTGGCCACACAGAGGATCACAATCTCAGAGAGCGAGGCTGAAACGACACGGAGATCATGTGAACGAACGAACACAAACTCTCAGGCTGAGTCTACATTATAACACATTAAAACCATAGACTGTATAAAAATACAGATGTAGTGTCTGTGACGTCATGCGTAGTGATTCTGAAGAGCGTTTCTGAAGCCCAAAGTGGACGGAGCCGGCCGTCGCCATCTTGGCAGCGTCACTCCCGGATAACCGGAAATGTGCAGCGAGGCGGATTAGCTGAGGAGAGGTGATGCTAACGCTAGCAGGCAAACGGCTAGTAGTGACATCAGCGGCAATCCACCTGTCAATCAAGTGGCCAAGCCCCTTAATTATACAGAACTTTAAGGCTTAATAGAATTTAAACTGATGAGTTATTAAAAAATTTATAAAACTCTCCTCACAGTCGTCATAAACAGCAAAATTAGATATATAGACCAAAACCACTTTTTTTACTAGGCTGTAAACACTTTTTTTCTGCTGTAAAGTTGGTCATTTTAACATGGGGGGTCTATGGGATTGCGTCTCTTCTGCAGCCGGCCTCTAGTGGCCAGTAGAGGAACTGCAGTTTAAGTCACTTCCGTGTCGGTTTCAAGAGAGTGACAGGGAGGTTGCCGCTTGAGTAAAACATTTGTAAACACATGTTCCTCTACGATGTATCCTTCCTTCACACTGAGATGTGGTTATGTCCTGCGAAAATGTCTTTTTGAAGACACACATATTGCGCAGTAATATGATTTTAGCATTTATCGACATTTTAGTGTGGGCGATGAACTTTTGGAAAACACTTGAAAATGCTACTCAGCTAACAGTGAACGTTCTCAGAAGTTTTCTCAAAATTATGAACACTTTTCCAGTAACAATAATAGAACGTTAGTTCAAAGTTATTATTAAACACCTTCATCTGGTGTTTAATAATGTTCTCAAAATGTTAGCACAAAAACCTTATTTATACATCATTCATGAAATGTTTTTACCTGAAACGTGTCAGTTGAACGTTCGTCTACCAGTTCTTCCTACTTGTTTCAGAACATTCAGAGTCAGAGAACATTCTAAATGAATATTCCCATGATGTTTGCAGAATTATACAATAGAATGTTCCCATAACAAAGAAAGGTTTTTAAAACATGAACGTTTTGATCCTTTAGAGAACATTCAGAAATAAGATTTCATAACTTAATGGGAATGTAAGCCATACATTTTTAGAACATATTGGGTGCTTCTCATTTCTTATTTGTGCATCCTCGTTTCCTTTCCTCGCGTCTCAGCTCCACCCCCTGTAGGATGCGAGGGAAGGCTGCAAGGAAAGAAAAGGAGGACGGAGGAATCGAAGGAAAGTTTTTTTATACTTTGGAATACTTGACCACTCGAGCGTCACTTCACTGCGTCATCAGCAGCACTCAAAGGATCTGCCCTTATGTTGTTGAAGTTTGTTTATTTATGAAATTCATAATGAATAATAATAAAGCAAGATACCCTGTTGGAATATGTGAGATGTGTGGTTTATATAAACTTCAAAGGTAAACTATAAATTAAAAAGATTGTGACCGATGTGAAGGGGGAGGAGAATGTATACGTGCGTCACGTTTAGTCAATAAAACACTTCCGCATAGGATACACCTGTGTATCCTCGCTCATGACTCCTCTGAAAGCCTCCTCACTCCTCGATCCTCGACTCCTCGCGGTGCAATTAGAGAATTGAGATGTCCTTCAAGATGGCTGTGCTTGATTGGTTTCCGGGTCATAGGATGGAGGACAGAGGAGCGAGGAGACGAGGAGGGATATTGAGAAGCACCCATTATTGTTAGCTGAGGGAGTGTGTATGAAGAGCATGAGTGGTGCTCACTGCAGAGCCAAATGACTCATGACGTCCAGAGAGGAGGAGCCGGCCGGACTAGTTCAAGCCCAAGCCATGATGTCCAGAGAGGAGGAGCCAGACTAGATTGAGCTCAACCCATGACGTCCAAAGAGGAGGAGCCGGACTAGATTGAGCTCAACCCATGACGTCCAGAGAGGAGGAGCCGGACTAGTTCAAGCCCAAGCCATGATGTCCAGAGAGGAGGAGCCAGACTAGATTTAGCTCAACCCATGACGTCCAAAGAGGAGGAGCCGGACTAGATTGAGCTCAACCCATGACGTCCAGAGAGGAGGAGCCGGACTAGTTCAAGCCCAAGACATGATGTCCAGAGAGGAGGAGGCAGACTAGTTTGACCTCAACCCATCTAGTTCAAGCTCAACCCATGACGTCCAGAGAGGAGGAGCCGGACTAGTTCAAGCTCAACCCATGACGTCCAGAGAGGCGGAGCCGGACTAGTTCAAGCTCAACCCATGACGTCCAGAGAGGAGGAGCTGGATGGCATGTGGCTCTGCAGTGAGCACCACTTGTAGACGTAGCCACAGACAGAACGAAGGCTAATGCTCACCTGTAGTGACGACTCGTAGACGCACCTCACCAACGTTCCCGTGCACGTCTGGCGGGTTTTTCACCTGACAGCTGAACGTCCCGTTGAAACTGAACGGCACTTTCCGCAGCACTACAGAAGCATCGCGTCCGCTGACGTCTCCGGCCCACTCCACCTTCCTCATGAAGCGGCCCTCCAGCGGAGCAAAGGGCTTCTCGTGGTAATAAAACACCTGATCGCAGAGAGACAGTGAGAATCAAGCACAGAAGGAGACACAAAGTCAAGTCACCTTCATTTTTATAGCATGTATAACAATACACATTGTTTCAAAGCAGCTTTACAGTGATAACACGAAATTAAATAACAGAGATTGTTTTGGCTTTACAGCAGATCTAGAATAAGTTAGTTTTTGGTTGATTCACTTCCATTGCAAAGATCATAAGTTATTAACTTAGGGGCCGCTAACACGACACCGCTTTAACTGTAGACAGAAAACGTTTGATGCATTCTGGCCGTTCATTTACACACAGCAGTGTTTGTGTCGAGAACGCAAACTTTGAAAAAAGGATCCAAGGTGCAAGTTTTGGAAAAAATTAAACGTTATCTTCTCCGTGTAATATTCAAAAACTTGAAAAGCTATGCGTGTTTGAATATATATGTCTGCAGGCATGAAGTCTTTCTTTACAAATTGAACTCAACAAATTACAAAAAATGTATAATACAGAATTTTTAGTTGCTTTCGTGTATCCATGCAAACTGGAATCATTTGGATAAGGTTTTATCTGTGCAGAGGTGAAGGGAAGGAGGGGAGAGACTAGTGGACACACACACACATGCGTGTGGTCCAGCGCGCCTCACCGTCTCCTCGTGTCCGGGGCCGATCGGCCTGAAGCTCCAGGACACCGTGACACTCGACACTCGGATTGCAGACGAACTCTGGAAGGTGCATTTGAGACGCACGTCTGTCCCGTTAACAGCCTTCACTTCCCCAGCCGTGAACACACGCATCCCCGACACACACACGCCTGCAGAAACACACACTATTATCAGAACACACGCATCCCCGACACACACAAGCCTGCAGAAACACACACTATTATCAGAACACACGCATCCCGACACACACACGCCTGCAGAAACACACACTATTATCAGAACACACGCATCCCCGACACACACACGCCTGCAGAAACACACACTATTATCAGAACACACGCATCCCCGACACACACACGCCTGCAGAAACACACACTATTATCAGAACACACGCATCCTGACACACACGCCTGCAGAAACACACACTATTATCAGAACACACGCATCCCCGACACACACACGCCTGCAGAAACACACACTATTATCAGAACACACGCATCCCCGACACACACACGCCTGCAGAAACACACACTATTATCAGAACACACGCATCCCCGACAGACACACGCCTGCAGAAACACACACTATTATCAGAGCACACGCATCCCGACACACACACGCCTGCAGAAACACACACTATTATCAGAACACACGCATCCCCGACACACACACGCCTGCAGAAACACACACTATTATCAGAACACACGCATCCCGACACACACACGCCTGCAGAAACACACACTATTATCAGAACACACGCATTCTGACACACACACGCCTGCAGAAACACACACTATTATCAGAACACACGCATCCCGACACACACACGCCTGCAGAAACACACACTATTATCAGAACACACGCATCCCCGACACACACACGCCTGCAGAAACACACTATTATCAGAACACACGCATCCTGACACACACACGCCTGCAGAAACACACACTATTATCAGAACACACGCATCCCCGACACACACACGCCTGCAGAAACACACACTATTATCAGAGCACACGCATCCCCGACACACACACGCCTGCAGAAACACACACTATTATCAGAACACACGCATCCTGACACACACACGCCTGCAGAAACACACACTATTATCAGAACACACGCATCCCCGACACACACACACCTGCAGAAACACACACTATTATCAGAGCACACGCATCCCCGACACACACACGCCTGCAGAAACACACACTATTATCAGAACACACGCATCCCCGACACACACACGCCTGCAGAAACACACACTATTATCAGAACACACGCATCCCGACACACACACGCCTGCAGAAACACACACTGTTATCAGAACACACAGATCCCGACACACACACGCCTGCAGAAACACACACTATTATCAGAACACACGCATCCCGTCACACACACGCCTGCAGAAACACACACTATTATCAGAACACACGCATCCTGACACACACACGCCTGCAGAAACACACTCTATTATCAGAACACACGCATCCCCGACACACACACGCCTGCAGAAACACACACTATTATCAGAACACACGCATCCTGACACACACACGCCTGCAGAAACACACTCTATTATCAGAACACACGCATCCCCGACACACACACGCCTGCAGAAACACACACTATTATCAGAACACACGCATCCCCGACACACACACGCCTGCAGAAACACACACTATTATCAGAGCACACGCATCCCCGACACACACACGCCTGCAGAAACACACACTATTATCAGAACACAAGCATCCCCGACACACACACGCCTGCAGAAACACACACTATTATCAGAACACACGCATCCCCGACACACACGCCTGCAGAAACACACACTATTATCAGAACACACGCATCCCCGACACACACACGCCTGCAGAAACACACACTATTATCAGAACACACGCATCCCCGACACACACACGCCAGCAGAAACACACACTATTATCAGAACACACGCATCCCCGACACACACACGCCTGCAGAAACACACACTATTATCAGAACACACGCATCCCGACACACACACGCCTGCAGAAACACACACTATTATCAGAACACACGCATCCCCGACACACACACGCCTGCAGAAACACACACTATTATCAGAACACACGCATCCCCGACACACACACGCCTGCAGAAACACACACTATTATCAGAACACACGCATCCTGACACACACGCCTGCAGAAACACACACTATTATCAGAACACACGCATCCCCGACACACACACGCCTGCAGAAACACACACTATTATCAGAACACACGCATCCCCGACACACACACGCCTGCAGAAACACACACTATTATCAGAACACACGCATCCCCGACAGACACACGCCTGCAGAAACACACACTATTATCAGAGCACACGCATCCCGACACACACACGCCTGCAGAAACACACACTATTATCAGAACACACGCATCCCCGACACACACACGCCTGCAGAAACACACACTATTATCAGAACACACGCATCCCGACACACACACGCCTGCAGAAACACACACTATTATCAGAACACACGCATTCTGACACACACACGCCTGCAGAAACACACACTATTATCAGAACACACGCATCCCGACACACACACGCCTGCAGAAACACACACTATTATCAGAACACACGCATCCCCGACACACACACGCCTGCAGAAACACACTATTATCAGAACACACGCATCCTGACACACACACGCCTGCAGAAACACACACTATTATCAGAACACACGCATCCCCGACACACACACGCCTGCAGAAACACACACTATTATCAGAGCACACGCATCCCCGACACACACACGCCTGCAGAAACACACACTATTATCAGAACACACGCATCCTGACACACACACGCCTGCAGAAACACACACTATTATCAGAACACACGCATCCCCGACACACACACGCCTGCAGAAACACACACTATTATCAGAGCACACGCATCCCCGACACACACACGCCTGCAGAAACACACACTATTATCAGAACACACGCATCCCGACACACACACGCCTGCAGAAACACACACTGTTATCAGAACACACAGATCCCGACACACACACGCCTGCAGAAACACACACTATTATCAGAACACACGCATCCCGTCACACACACGCCTGCAGAAACACACACTATTATCAGAACACACGCATCCTGACACACACACGCCTGCAGAAACACACTCTATTATCAGAACACACGCATCCCCGACACACACACGCCTGCAGAAACACACACTATTATCAGAACACACGCATCCCCGACACACACACGCCTGCAGAAACACACACTATTATCAGAGCACACGCATCCCCGACACACACACGCCTGCAGAAACACACACTATTATCAGAACACACGCATCCCCGACACACACACGCCTGCAGAAACACACACTATTATCAGAACACAAGCATCCCCGACACACACACGCCTGCAGAAACACACACTATTATCAGAACACACGCATCCCCGACACACACGCCTGCAGAAACACACACTATTATCAGAACACACGCATCCCCGACACACACACGCCTGCAGAAACACACACTATTATCAGAACACACGCATCCCCGACACACACACGCCAGCAGAAACACACACTATTATCAGAACACACGCATCCCCGACACACACACGCCTGCAGAAACACACACTATTATCAGAGCACACGCATCCCGACACACACACGCCTGCAGAAACACACACTATTATCAGAACACACGCATCCCCGACACACACACGCCAGCAGAAACACACACTATTATCAGGACACACGCATCCCGACACACACACGCCTGCAGGAACACACACTATTATCAGAACACACGCATCCCCGACACACACACGCCTGCAGAAACACACTATTATCAGAACACACGCATCCCCGACACACACCAACAGCAGAAACACACACTATTATCAGAACACACGCATCCCCGACACACACACGCCTGCAGAAACACACTATTATCAGAACACACGCATCCCCGACACACACACGCCAGCAGAAACACACACTATTATCAGGACACACGCATCCCGACACACACACGCCTGCAGGAACACACACTATTATCAGAACACACGCATCCCGACACACACGCCTGCAGAAACACACACTATTATCAGAACACACGCATCCCGACACACACACGCCTGCAGAAACACACACTGTTATCAGAACACACAGATCCCGACACACACACGCCTGTAGAAACACACACTATTATCAGAACACACGCATCCCCGACACACACACGCCTGCAGAAACACACACTATTATCAGAACACACGCATCCCCGACACACACACGCCTGCAGAAACACACACTGTTATCAGAACACACAGATCCCGACACACACACGCCTGCACAAACACACACTGTTATCAGAACACACACATCCCCGACACACACACGCCTGCAGAAACACACACTGTTATCAGAACACACGCATCCCCGACACACACACGCCTGCAGAAACACACACTATTATCAGAACACACGCATCCCCGACACACACACGCCAGCAGAAACACACACTATTATCAGAACACACGCATCCTGACACACACACGCCTGCAGAAACACACACTATTATCAGAACACACACATCCCGACACACACACGCCTGCAGAAACACACACTGTTATCAGAACACACGCATCCCCGACACACACACGCCTGCAGAAACACACACTATTATCAGAACACACGCATCCCGACACACACACGCCTGCAGAAACACACACTATTATCAGAACACACGCATCCCCGACACACACACGCCAGCAGAAACACACACTATTATACGAACACACGCATCCCCGACACACACACGCCTGCAGAAACACACACTGTTATCAGAACACACAGATCCCGACACACACACGCCTGCACAAACACACACTGTTATCAGAACACACACATCCCCGACACACACACGCCTGCAGAAACACACACTGTTATCAGAACACACGCATCCCCGACACACACACGCCTGCAGAAACACACACTATTATCAGAACACACGCATCCCCGACACACACACGCCAGCAGAAACACACACTATTATCAGAACACACGCATCCTGACACACACACGCCTGCAGAAACACACACTATTATCAGAACACACACATCCCGACACACACACGCCTGCAGAAACACACACTGTTATCAGAACACACGCATCCCCGACACACACACGCCTGCAGAAACACACACTATTATCAGAACACACGCATCCCCGACACACACACGCCAGCAGAAACACACACTATTATCAGAACACACGCATCCTGACACACACACGCCTGCAGAAACACACACTATTATCAGAACACACGCATCCCCGACACACACACGCCTGCAGAAACACACACTATTATCAGAACACACGCATCCCCGACACACACACGCCTGCAGAAACACACACTATTATCAGAACACACGCATCCCGACACACACACGCCTGCAGAAACACACACTATTATCAGAACACACGCATCCCGACACACACACGCCTGCAGAAACACACACTATTATCAGAACACACGCATCCCCGACACACACACGCCTGCAGGAACACACACTATTATCAGAACACACGCATCCCGACACACACACGCCTGCAGAAACACACACTATTATCAGAACACACGCATCCTGACACACACACGCCTGCAGAAACACACACTATTATCAGAACACACGCATCCCCGACACACACACGCCTGCAGAAACACACACTATTATCAGAACACACGCATCCCGACACACACACGCCTGCAGAAACACACACTATTATCAGAACACACGCATCCCGACACACATACGCCTGCAGAAACACTCACTATTATCAGAACACACGCATCCCGACACACACACGCCTGCAGAAACACACACTATTATCAGAACACAACGCATCCCCGATACACACACGCCTGCAGAAACACACACTATTATCAGAACACACGCATCCCCGACACACACACGCCTGCAGAAACACACACTATTATCAGGACACACGCATCCCGACACACACACGCCTGCAGGAACACACACTATTATCAGAACACACGCATCCCGACACACACGCCTGCAGAAACACACACTATTATCAGAACACACGCATCCCGACACACACACGCCTGCAGAAACACACACTGTTATCAGAACACACAGATCCCGACACACACACGCCTGTAGAAACACACACTATTATCAGAACACACGCATCCCCGACACACACACGCCTGCAGAAACACACACTATTATCAGAACACACGCATCCCCGACACACACACGCCTGCAGAAACACACACTGTTATCAGAACACACAGATCCCGACACACACACGCCTGCACAAACACACACTGTTATCAGAACACACACATCCCCGACACACACACGCCTGCAGAAACACACACTGTTATCAGAACACACGCATCCCCGACACACACACGCCTGCAGAAACACACACTATTATCAGAACACACGCATCCCCGACACACACACGCCAGCAGAAACACACACTATTATCAGAACACACGCATCCTGACACACACACGCCTGCAGAAACACACACTATTATCAGAACACACACATCCCGACACACACACGCCTGCAGAAACACACACTGTTATCAGAACACACGCATCCCCGACACACACACGCCTGCAGAAACACACACTATTATCAGAACACACGCATCCCGACACACACACGCCTGCAGAAACACACACTATTATCAGAACACACGCATCCCCGACACACACACGCCAGCAGAAACACACACTATTATACGAACACACGCATCCCCGACACACACACGCCTGCAGAAACACACACTGTTATCAGAACACACAGATCCCGACACACACACGCCTGCACAAACACACACTGTTATCAGAACACACACATCCCCGACACACACACGCCTGCAGAAACACACACTGTTATCAGAACACACGCATCCCCGACACACACACGCCTGCAGAAACACACACTATTATCAGAACACACGCATCCCCGACACACACACGCCAGCAGAAACACACACTATTATCAGAACACACGCATCCTGACACACACACGCCTGCAGAAACACACACTATTATCAGAACACACACATCCCGACACACACACGCCTGCAGAAACACACACTGTTATCAGAACACACGCATCCCCGACACACACACGCATCCCCGACACACACACGCCTGCAGAAACACACACTATTATCAGAACACACGCATCCCCGACACACACACGCCAGCAGAAACACACACTATTATCAGAACACACGCATCCTGACACACACACGCCTGCAGAAACACACACTATTATCAGAACACACGCATCCCCGACACACACACGCCTGCAGAAACACACACTATTATCAGAACACACGCATCCCCGACACACACACGCCTGCAGAAACACACACTATTATCAGAACACACGCATCCCGACACACACACGCCTGCAGAAACACACACTATTATCAGAACACACGCATCCCGACACACACACGCCTGCAGAAACACACACTATTATCAGAACACACGCATCCCCGACACACACACGCCTGCAGGAACACACACTATTATCAGAACACACGCATCCCGACACACACACGCCTGCAGAAACACACACTATTATCAGAACACACGCATCCTGACACACACACGCCTGCAGAAACACACACTATTATCAGAACACACGCATCCCCGACACACACACGCCTGCAGAAACACACACTATTATCAGAACACACGCATCCCGACACACACACGCCTGCAGAAACACACACTATTATCAGAACACACGCATCCCGACACACATACGCCTGCAGAAACACTCACTATTATCAGAACACACGCATCCCGACACACACACGCCTGCAGAAACACACACTATTATCAGAACACACGCATCCCCGACACACACACGCCTGCAGAAACAAAGAATCCTGTTATTGTCACTTGCAGACACCGGTCATCCACGCAGTGTCTCGTTCATGTTCTCAGGGAACAAAGGTTACAGTCGTAACCTAGACGTTTATTCGCTACAGTTTAGAAAATAATAATAAAATATGAGCAGAACTCAGAGTTCTCAGATCAGATGATGTGTCACTGGTTTTGTCCGTCCTTCTGTTAGACTCTCACACATGAATTATGATGAATATCTGTCAGCTGGTAAATTTAATACACAAATAGATAATACCAGTTTAGCTCCACCAGTGACCAAGCAATGCTTCATGTTCAGTCTGTGTGTAAAAGAGCATTAGCAGTTACAGAAAAACACTGAAGAAAACATGATCAGCTCAAAGTGGCGGAATCATTTTAAGTCCCACATTTTTATACATTTTACTGGTAGTCACTGTATGAAGAATTATAGGGTGTAATATGTCAGTTTACTTTATTTTGATCTCCTCACTTACAGAAATGAACTATAGTGTCCTAATTAGTTTGTCACTAAAAACTGCAGCCTAACAGGATTTAAAGTAACATTTCCATTTTAACGCAATGTACAATTTCAACAGTATCTACAGGATGGATTTTGAGTGATTAAGCTTTATAATAATTCCTTGATTCCTCTTGATGATCTATGAATTTATTAAACTATGAAAATAAACATTCAGTTCTTCAAAACCTCCTCTTCAGTCTAAAAGAAGTGTTTATTAAGATTAAACTGCAGATCGTAAAACTGACTCATTCTGAACTCATTATTCCTGAAGACAAACAGCGGATGTTAAAATTAGTCTATAGAATTACACACACACACACACACACACACACACACACACACACACACACACACACACAAACACACACACACACAGGTGGAGTTTATTCTGTTCACACGAACTTCCTGCAGTGAATGACTGGAGAAAACAATGGAACAGATCTAATCACACACACACACACACACACACACACACACACACACACACACACAGCTTGGATAGATTCTGTTTCACTGAATGTGAATGAAGTTGCTTCAGTTTTTACCAATGCTTGTTTTGAAAAAACTGAAAATCTATAGAAATGCAAGGGTGTTTCTGAAAACACAAGTTTTGAAGTGTAGGGTTTATGCAAGTGTCCCACACATGATCATTGTGTGAATGTCACAGTGTTTTCTAATGAAACACAAGAGCTGTTAGTTTTGAGTGTGTGTCTAATGTCTAATGCAAAACAAAACGTATTTTATTGCGAACTGAGTGTAAAGTATATAATGTGCTTGCAGTTTTGTACTCGGTCTGTCGCTGAATGTGTAATATAGGCTATAGTGCACACGTGTATAAATGTTTCTTCTGTTTACACGCTTATTCATATCATCAATAAAGCTCCTGATTCTGATATTTGAATTGATCGTAGTTTATACAGTTGAATCAGTGAATGAGTGATGACCGCGCGCGTGCACAGCTAACCCGATTAAAGAGCGCGTGATGATTGACAGGTGTCACTCACAGTGAAGAGAGACTCGGATTATATTTCGAGGATCTTCTGTGATCATTAACTCACCTCAAGAACACAGCAAACATAACTCATCCATACATCAAAACCAGGAAACATACGAAACAATCATCCAGTCGGAAGACAAAAGATGACAAACATGAAACTATGCAGTGGAACAGAGTCTAACATCGCTTCACACTAAATCTATAGAAGTTTTGATGATTATTCATGTGTGTAAATATGCTAATAATAATGAAGAGAAACACACTGACCTGAGGCGACGAGCATCATCATCATCATCATCATCATCATCATCATCATCATATTAGCCCGTTGAACAAGCATGAGTCCGATTACACACACACACACACACACACACACACACACACACACTCGTCTGATCCTCCTGACACATGCACGCACCGCGCGCTCCCGCTCCTTAGGAAAGACAGTAGCCTACTTACATGTGTGAATGTCATTAAGATCATGACATTTTAAACAAAGGCTCCGGGAACTTTATTCAGAATTAACTTTCAAACTGTATCAACTTTTTTTGTCAAAGTGTGTTTAGTGCTTTTTTTTTTTTTTTTACAATAAATGCTTTAACATTCTTTGCACACACAAACCTACAAGGTCAAAGTTCTCAGAACGCTCTGAAAAGGTTCCGTCAATTCCGTTCCGTTATTTTGTTATATTATTTATCCGTCAATAAATATAATTATTTAAAAAGCTTGCATAACGTTCAAAGAACATTCAAAAGTAACGAGAACATTCTAAAGCAACGTTCAGAGAACATTCTAAAGTAACGTTCAGAGAACATTCTAAAGTAACGTTCAAAGAACATTCAAAAGTAACGAGAACATTCTAAAGTAACGTTCAGAGAACATTCTAAAGTAACATTCAGAGAACATTCTAAAGTAACGTTCAAAGAACATTCAAAAGTAACGAGAACATTCTAAAGTAACGTTCAGAGAACATTCTAAAGTAACGTTCAGAGAACATTCTAAAGTAACCTTCAGAGAACATTCTAAAGTAACATTCAGAGAACATTCTAAAGTAACGTTCAGAGAACATTTAAAAGTAATGTTCAGAGAACATTCTAAAGTAACGTTCAGAGAACACTCTAAAGTAACGTTCAGAGAACATTCTAAAGTAACATTCAGAGAACATTCTAAAGTAACATTCAGAGAACATTCTAAAGTAACGTTCAGAGAACATTTAAAAGTAATGTTCAGAGAACATTCTAAAGTAACATTCAGAGAACATTTAAAAGTAACGCTCAGAGAACATTCTAAAGTAACGTTCAGAGAACATTCTAAAGTAACGTTCAGAGAACATTCTAAAGTAACATTCAGAGAACATTCTAAAGTAACATTCAGAGAACATTCTAAAGTAACGTTCAGAGAACATTTAAAAGTAATGTTCAGAGAACATTCTAAAGTAACATTCAGAGAACATTTAAAAGTAACGCTCAGAGAACATTCTAAAGTAACGTTCAGAGAACATTTAAAAGTAATGTTCAGAGAACATTCTAAAGTAACGTTCAGAGAACATTTAAAAGTAACGTTCAGAGGACATTCTAAAGTAACGTTCAGAGGACATTCTAAAGTAACGTTCAGAGAACATTTAAAAGAAATGTTCAGAGAACATTCTAAAGTAACGTTCAGAGAACATTTAAAAGTAACGTTCAGAGAACATTCTAAAGTAACGTTCAGAGAACATTTAAAAGTAATGTTCAGAAAACATTCAAAAGTAACATTCAGAGAACCTTCTAAAATAACGTTCAGAGAACATTCATTCTAAAGTAACAGAGAACATATTAAAGTAACATTCAGAGAACATTCTAAAGTAACGTTCAGAGAACATTTAAAAGTAATGTTCAGAGAACATTCTAAAGTAATGTTCAGAGAACACTCTAAAGTAACGTTCAGAGAACATTCTAAAGTAACATTCAGAGAACATTTAAAAGTAACGCTCAGAGAACATTCTAAAGTAACGTTCAGATAACATTTAAAAGTAATGTTCAGAGAACATTCTAAAGTAACGTTCAGAGAACATTTAAAAGTAACGTTCAGAGGACATTCTAAAGTAACGTTCAGAGGACATTCTAAAGTAACGTTCAGAGAACATTTAAAAGTAATGTTCAGAGAACATTCTAAAGTAACGTTCAGAGAACATTTAAAAGTAACGTTCAGAGAACATTCTAAAGTAACGTTCAGAGAACATTTAAAAGTAATGTTCAGAGAACATTCTAAAGTAACGTTCAGAGGACATTCTAAAGTAACGTTCAGAGGACATTCTAAAGTAACGTTCAGAAAACATTTAAAAGTAATGTTCAGAGAACATTCTAAAGTAACGTTCAGAGAACATTTAAAAGTAACGTTCAGAGAACATTCTAAAGTAACGTTCAGAGAACATTTAAAAGTAATGTTCAGAGAACATTCTAAAGTAACGTTCAGAGAACATTCTAAAGTAACGTTCAGAGAACATTCTAAAGTAACGTTCAGAGAACATTCTAAAGTAACGTTCAGAGAACATTCTAAAGTAACGTTCAGAGAACATTCTAAAGTACCGTTCAGAGAACATTCTAAAGTACTGTTCAGAGAACATTCAAAAGTAGCGTTCAGAGAACATTTAAAAGTAACGTTCAGAGAACATTTAAAAGTAACGTTCAGAGAACATTCATTCTAAATTAACAAAGAACATTCTAAAGTAACGTTCAGAGAACATTCTAAAGTAACATTCAGAGAACATTCAAAAGTAACGTTCAGAGAACATTCTAAAGTAACGTTCAGAGAACATTCAAAAGTAACGAGAACATGCAAAAGTAACATTCAGAGAACATTCAAAAGTAACATTCAGAGAACATTCTATAGTAACGTTCAGAGAACATTCAAAAGTAACGTTCAGAGAACATTCTAAAGTAACGTTCAGAGAACATTCATTCTAAAGTAACAGAGAACATTCTAAAGTAACGTTCAGAGAACATTCTAAAGTAACGAGAACATGCAAAAGTAGCATTCAGAGAACATTTAAAAGTAACGTTCAGAAAACATTCAAAAGTAACATTCAGAGAACCTTCTAAAGTAACGTTCAGAGAACATTCATTCTAAAGTAACAGAGAACATATTAAAGTAACATTCAGAGAACATTCTAAAGTAACGTTCAGAGAACATTCAAAAGTAACGTTCAAAGAACATTCTAAAGTAACAGAGAACATTCAAAAGTAAAGTTCAGAGAACATTCATTCTAAAGTAACAGAGAACATTCAAAAGTAACGAGAACATGCAAAAGTAGCGTTCAGAGAACATTCAAAAGTAACGTTCAGAGAACATTCAAAAGTAACGTTCAGAGAACATTCTAAAGTAACCTTCAGAGAACATTCAAAAGTAACGAGAACATGCAAAAGTAACATTCAGAGCACATTCAAAAGTAACATTCAGAGAACCTTCTAAAGTAACGTTCAGAGAACATTCATTCTAAAGTAACAGAGAACATATTAAAGTAACATTCAGAGAACATTCAAAAGTAACATTCAGAGAACCTTCTAAAGTAACGTTCAGAGAACATTCATTCTAAAGTAACAGAGAACATATTAAAGTAACATTCAGAGAACATTCTAAAGTAACGTTCAGAGAACATTCAAAAGTAACGTTCAAAGAACATTCAAAAGTAACGTTCAGAGAACATTCTAAAGTAACGAGAACATGCAAAAGTAGCGTTCAGAGAACATTCAAAAGTAACGTTCAGAGAACATTCTAAAGTAACGTTCAGAGAATATTCATTCTAAAGTAACAGAGAACATATTAAAGTAACATTCAGAGAACATTCTAAAGTAACGTTCAGAGAACATTCAAAAGTAATGTTCAAAGAACATTCTAAAGTAACGTTCAGAGAACATTCAAAAGTAATGAGAACATGCAAAAGTAACATTCAGAGAACATTCAAAAGTAACATTCAGAGAACATTCTAAAGTAACGTTCAGAGAACATTCATTCTAAAGTAACAGAGAACATATTAAAGTAACATTCAGAGAACATTGTAAAGTAACGTTCAGAGAACATTCAAAAGTAACGTTCAAAGAACATTCTAAAGTAACGTTCAGAGAACATTCATTCTAAAGTAACAGAGAACATTCAAAAGTAACGTTCAGAGAACATTCTCAAGTAACGAGAACATGCAAAAGTAGCGTTCAGAGAACATTCAAAAGTAACGTTCAGAGAACATTCTAAAGTAACGTTCAGAGAACATTCTAAAGTAACGTTCAGCGAACATTCCAAAGTAACGTTCAGAGAACATTCCAAAGTAACGTTCAGAGAACATTCTAAAGTAACGTTC
The DNA here is from genome assembly GCA_030578275.1 of Meda fulgida. NCBI lineage: Eukaryota > Metazoa > Chordata > Actinopteri > Cypriniformes > Leuciscidae > Meda > Meda fulgida. The sequence continues at coordinate 32,499,512 of CM060630.1, read as the reverse complement.
AGAGAACATTCGAAAGTAACGTTCAGAGAACATTCCAAAGTAACGTTCAGAGAACATTCTAAAGTAACATTCAGAGAACATTCGAAAGTAACATTCAGAGAACATTCAAAAGTAACGTTCAGAGAACATTCTAAAGTAACGTTCAGAGAACATTCTAAAGTAACGTTCAGAGAACATTCTAAAGTAACATTCAGAGAACATTCAAAAGTAACGTTCAGAGAACATTCAAAAGTAACATTCAGAGAACATTCTAAAGTAACATTCAGAGAACATTCGAAAGTAACATTCAGAGAACATTCAAAAGTAACGTTCAGAGAACATTCTAAAGTAACGTTCAGAGAACATTCTAAAGTAACGTTCAGAGAACATTCAAAACCACGTTCAGAGAACATTCAAAAGTAACGTTCAGAGAACATTCTAAAGTAACGAGAACATGCAAAAGTAACATTCAGAGAACATTCGAAAGTAATATTCAGAGAACATTCAAAAGTAACATTCAGAGAACATTCTAAAGTAACGTTCAGAGAACATTCAAAAGTAACATTCAGAGAACATTCAAAAGTAAGGTTCAGAGAACATTCTAAAGTAACGTTCAAAGAACATTCTAAAGTAACGTTCAGAGAACATTCATTCTAAAGTAACAGAGAACATTCAAAAGTAACGTTCAGAGAACTTTCTCAAGTAACGAGAACATGCAAAAGTAGCGTTCAGAGAACATTCAAAAGTAACGTTCAGCGAACATTCTAAAGTAACGTTCAGAGAACATTCTAAAGTAACGTTCAGCGAACATTCCAAAGTAACGTTCAGAGAACATTCAAAAGTAACGTTCAGAGAACATTCTAAAGTAACATTCAGAGAACATTCTAAAGTAACGTTCAGAGAAAATTAAAAAACATTAAAAAAATGTAACATTTAGAAATAAAGTTTTTATAACTTAAGCGCCAAAGTCGCAAAATTGCGACAAGACGTCATACTTAATAAAACAGGCTGTAGATCCTAATATGGTGTAATATCTAATTTGTATTCCCTACCACTAGATGGCAGACATGTAATACTTCGATTCAAGATCAAAATGAGTCATGTTCCTATTCAAAGTGTTGAAGGAAACAGCAGAGCAGGTGAGCGATCGTGTCATTGATGCGGAAGCAGTTCTGTTGTGAGATTTGTGAGAGAAAATCGTCAAATGGCTAATAAAAACGTGTACCGTGAGGATGTTGCAAATGTTATTCGCCGATTCTGACTCTGAAGGGGAATATTTGCCTTTTGTTAATGACGATCGGCCGTCTAATGATCGCGCTACTCCCGGTACAACTTTACCCCGCAAGGCTACTGTTCACATGCGTTTTACTACTTTAGTATAGTAATAATTTAGTACTTTCTCCTGTTATTATTGGTTTCCTCTTTTCTCATCATTTGGAATGAGGATTAAAAAAAAGAAAACATTCAAATAAGTTCAAACATGAGTTCAATATCTACTATTTCCTGAATATTATGAAATTCAAGAGGGCCGCCCCCTAATGACACCATATTATGCAAATTAGATGAGTATATTAAACTTTTCAGTCATCCCCAACATTTTTCTAATTTACAGTAGATCTCTATCTTTAAGCCCTTTCAAGCCACAAGCTTTTGAAATTTTGATGTCAAAATCCAGCATTTTTTTTTCCAAAAAAACCTTGGCGCCTAAAGAGTTAACGGGACCATTAGAATTTAGAGCATATTTTTAGCTATGGATCGTTTTTTGTAGTTTAATGTAATTTAAGGTGAAATTGCTTAAACTTACAAGTTGATTGTATTTTAAGGCAGCAATTTTTCTTCTAGACTTCTTTAGCATGTGGACTTCAGTGAGGAGACGAGTGTGTTCTGAAGCTCCAGCACATGGTGGCGCTGCAGACTCTCTGTCATGATTCTTCCTGCCTCTGGAACCTCATATCATGTGTTAAAGCCCTGATCTCTGCTCAAATACATACTAGTTTATCTTGAATATAGAGCTGATAGAGGGAGCGTCAGTGCGTATGCATTTATAGATCATACATTAACATCGCTTCCTTTCTTCTGTGTGAAGTTAAATCTAAGGAATAGAATAGATATCACAGATATCTTCATCTTGTCTCTATAAAACAGCAACCGAACATCTTTTCATGCAGAA
>CM060630.1:32452363-32492363 GCA_030578275.1 Meda fulgida | reverse complement strand
CGCTTGATAAACTTAAGATTGAGCCACTGTAGTCACTTGGACTATTTTAACGACGTCTTTAATAACTTTTCTGGGCCGGGAAGTGCATGTGTGTATTTGTGTGGTATATAAACCCAGCTAACGGGGAAGCCTCTCAGGCTAACGTTCTGGCTAGCTTCTCTTAAAGATATCCACGCTCATTTAACGTTCTTCCAGTGACGTTAACAGAATGTTTGTTCAGAGTTATCTGGCCTTTAATAATGTTCTCAAAACATTAGCACAAAAGCATTATTTATACATGTTGTTTATGTAGTGTTTTTCTCTGAAATGTTTCATTTCAATGTTTTTTAAATGTTGCTACTTGTTTCAGAGAAAGTGTTCCGCGAACATTTAAAAGTAACATTCAAACGTAACATTCCGATAATGTTTGCATAAACAAGAATTATTATTAAAAAAAAATTAAATATTGAATTAACTGGATATTTTGATAGTTCATAGAACATTCTGAAATAACGTTTTATAACTGAATGGGAATGTTAGAAGAACATAGAATATATGTGTGTTATCTGGGTTTGCGTGTGTGAATGTATAAATGCGTGTGTGTGTGTGGTTGATGTGAACGTTGATATTGTTCAGGCAGTTTTCTGCTTTTCTCGTCTCTGAACGGAAACCACACAGAAAACATACCAGAAATGAGCTGGTGACTAATTATAACCAATCAAAGACATGAACGGTTTATAAGAACTGAGCTCCGATGAAGTCATAAAGCTGAACTGCATTTCTTCCATCATTTACTCCCCATCATGTTGTTCAAACCTGAATTACTTTATTTCTTCCGCTGAACACAAAAATGTTATTTCGAAGAACAGCGGGAAACAAACAACATTGACTTCCATTGATATTCCTTAAAATATCTTCCTTTGTGTTTATTAACGATACGAGTAAATGATGACTAAATGATAATCTTTGGGTGAACGATTCCTTTAAACGTTCACAATAATTGATTCATGGTTCTATCTGCATTATATTCATATCGTTACCGTAAACACAGTCTGCGCTGACAGCGCGTTTATGAACCTGCATATTCCCTTTAATAAGCTCAACTCAAACCTCTTTGTTCTGAGACGAAAGAATCGACAGCACAGCTGAGAGTGAACAGGTTTATTGAGTCGGATGCAAGCGTTTATTTGAAGCATCTACATTTACAGGAAAACTAAATCAACTGAAGACATAGCAACTTAAATGAAAGCGTTTAGAGCAACAGCAGGATTAGATGAAAGACAGGATTCTTCTAATAATCCGATGAAAGACAGGATTCTTCTAATAATCCGATGAAAGACAGGATTCTTCTAATAATCCGATGAAAGACAGGATTCTCGCACTGATCTCAGGGGTGATGGGGTATTTGGGGCTCTTGCACTGATCTCAGGGGGAGATGGGGTATTTGGGGCTCTCGCACTGATCTCAGGGGGAGATGGGGTATTTGGGGCTCTCGCACTGATCTCAGGGGGAGATGGGGTATTTGGGGCTCTTGCACTGATCTCAGGGGTGATGGGGTATTTGGGGCTCTTGCACTGATCTCAGGGGGAGATGGGGTATTTGGGGCTCTCGCACTGATCTCAGGGGGAGATGGGGTATTTGGGGCTCTTGCACTGATCTCAGGGGGAGATGGGGTATTTGGGGCTCTCGCACTGATCTCAGGGGGAGATGGGGTATTTGGGGCTCTTGCACTGATCTCAGGGGTGATGGGGTATTTGGGGCTCTTGCACTGATCTCAGGGGTGATGGGGTATTTGGGGCTCTTGCACTGATCTCAGGGGGAGATGGGGTATTTGGGGCTCTTGCACTGATCTCAGGGGTGATGGGGTATTTGGGGCTCTTGCACTGATCTCAGGGGGAGATGGGGTATTTGGGGCTCTCGCACTGATCTCAGGGGGAGATGGGGTATTTGGGGCTCTTGCACTGATCTCAGGGGGAGATGGGGTATTTGGGGCTCTCGCACTGATCTCAGGGGGAGATGGGGTATTTGGGGCTCTTGCACTGATCTCAGGGGTGATGGGGTATTTGGGGCTCTTGCACTGATCTCAGGGGTGATGGGGTATTTGGGGCTCTTGCACTGATCTCAGGGGGAGATGGGGTATTTGGGGCTCTTGCACTGATCTCAGGGGGAGATGGGGTATTTGGGGCTCTCGCACTGATCTCAGGGGTGATGGGGTATTTGGGGCTCTCGCACTGATCTCAGGGGGAGATGGGGTATTTGGGGCTCTCGCACTGATCTCAGGGGTGATGGGGTATTTGGGGCTCTCGCACTGATCTCAGGGGTGATGGGGTACTTGGGGCTCTCGCACTTATCTCAGGGGGAGATGGGGTACTTGGGGCTCTCGCACTGATCTCAGGGGGTGATGGGGTATTTGGAGCTCTTGCACTGATCTCAGGGGGAGATGGGGTATTTGGGGCTCTTGCACTGATCTCTCAGGGGGAGATGGGGTATTTGGGGCTCTTGCACTGATCTCAGGGGGAGATGGGGTATTTGGGGCTCTTGCACTGATCTCAGGGGGAGATGGGGTATTTGGGGCTCTTGCACTGATCTCAGGGGGAGGTGGGGTATTTGGGGCTCTTGCACTGATCTCAGGGGGAGATGGGGTATTTGGGGCTCTTGCACTGATCTCAGGGGGAGATGGGGTATTTGGGGCTCTTGCACTGATCTCAGGGGTGATGGGGTATTTGGGGCTCTTGCACTGATCTCAGGGGGAGATGGGGTATTTGGGGCTCTTGCACTGATCTCAGGGGGAGATGGGGTATTTGGGGCTCTCGCACTGATCTCAGGGGTGATGGGGTATTTGGGGCTCTCGCACTGATCTCAGGGGGTGATGGGGTATTTGGGGCTCTCGCACTGATCTCAGGGGGAGATGGGGTATTTGGGGCTCTCGCACTGATCTCAGGGGTGATGGGGTATTTGGGGCTCTCGCACTGATCTCAGGGGTGATGGGGTATTTGGGGCTCTCGCACTTATCTCAGGGGGAGATGGGGTACTTGGGGCTCTCGCACTGATCTCAGGGGGTGATGGGGTATTTGGAGCTCTTGCACTGATCTCAGGGGTGATGGGGTATTTGGGGCTCTCGCACTGATCTCAGGGGTGATGGGGTATTTGGGGCTCTCGCACTGATCTCAGGGGTGATGGGGTATTTGGGGCTCTTGCACTGATCTCAGGGGGAGATGGGGTATTTGGGGCTCTCGCACTGATCTCAGGGGGAGATGGGGTATTTGGGGCTCTTGCACTGATCTCAGGGGGAGATGGGGTATTTGGGGCTCTCGCACTGATCTCAGGGGGAGATGGGGTATTTGGGGCTCTTGCACTGATCTCAGGGGTGATGGGGTATTTGGGGCTCTTGCACTGATCTCAGGGGTGATGGGGTATTTGGGGCTCTTGCACTGATCTCAGGGGGAGATGGGGTATTTGGGGCTCTTGCACTGATCTCAGGGGGAGATGGGGTATTTGGGGCTCTCGCACTGATCTCAGGGGTGATGGGGTATTTGGGGCTCTCGCACTGATCTCAGGGGGAGATGGGGTATTTGGGGCTCTCGCACTGATCTCAGGGGTGATGGGGTATTTGGGGCTCTCGCACTGATCTCAGGGGTGATGGGGTACTTGGGGCTCTCGCACTTATCTCAGGGGGAGATGGGGTACTTGGGGCTCTCGCACTGATCTCAGGGGGTGATGGGGTATTTGGAGCTCTCGCACTGATCTCAGGGGGAGATGGGGTATTTGGGGCTCTTGCACTGATCTCTCAGGGGGAGATGGGGTATTTGGGGCTCTTGCACTGATCTCAGGGGGAGATGGGGTATTTGGGGCTCTTGCACTGATCTCAGGGGGAGATGGGGTATTTGGGGCTCTTGCACTGATCTCAGGGGGAGGTGGGGTATTTGGGGCTCTTGCACTGATCTCAGGGGGAGATGGGGTATTTGGGGCTCTTGCACTGATCTCAGGGGGAGATGGGGTATTTGGGGCTCTTGCACTGATCTCAGGGGTGATGGGGTATTTGGGGCTCTTGCACTGATCTCAGGGGGAGATGGGGTATTTGGGGCTCTCGCACTGATCTCAGGGGTGATGGGGTATTTGGGGCTCTCGCACTGATCTCAGGGGGTGATGGGGTATTTGGGGCTCTCGCACTGATCTCAGGGGGAGATGGGGTATTTGGGGCTCTCGCACTGATCTCAGGGGTGATGGGGTATTTGGGGCTCTCGCACTGATCTCAGGGGTGATGGGGTATTTGGGGCTCTCGCACTTATCTCAGGGGGAGATGGGGTACTTGGGGCTCTCGCACTGATCTCAGGGGGTGATGGGGTATTTGGAGCTCTTGCACTGATCTCAGGGGGAGATGGGGTATTTGGGGCTCTTGCACTGATCTCTCAGGGGGAGATGGGGTATTTGGGGCTCTTGCACTGATCTCAGGGGGAGATGGGGTATTTGGGGCTCTTGCACTGATCTCAGGGGGAGATGGGGTATTTGGGGCTCTTGCACTGATCTCAGGGGTGATGGGGTATTTGGGGCTCTTGCACTGATCTCAGGGTGATGGGGTATTTGGGGCTCTTGCACTGATCTCAGGGGGTGATGGGGTATTTGGGGCTCTCGCACTGATCTCAGGGGTGATGGGGTATTTGGGGCTCTCGCACTGATCTCAGGGGTGATGGGGTATTTGGGGCTCTCGCACTGATCTCAGGGCGAGATGGGGTATTTGGGGCTCTCGCACTGATCTCAGGGGGAGATGGGGTATTTGGGGCTCTCGCACTGATCTCAGGGGTGATGGGGTATTTGGGGCTCTCGCACTGATCTCAGGGGTGATGGGGTATTTGGGGCTCTCGCACTGATCTCAGGGGTGATGGGGTATTTGGGGCTCTCGCACTGATCTCAGGGGTGATGGGGTATTTGGGGCTCTTGCACTGATCTCAGGGGGAGATGGGGTATTTGGGGCTCTCGCACTGATCTCAGGGGGAGATGGGGTATTTGGGGCTCTCGCACTGATCTCAGGGGGAGATGGGGTATTTGGGGCTCTCGCACTGATCTCAGGGGTGATGGGGTATTTGGGGCTCTCGCACTGATCTCAGGGGTGATGGGGTATTTGGGGCTCTCGCACTGATCTCAGGGGTGATGGGGTATTTGGGGCTCTCGCACTGATCTCAGGGGTGATGGGGTATTTGGGGCTCTTGCACTGATCTCAGGGGGAGATGGGGTATTTGGGGCTCTTGCACTGATCTCAGGGGGTGATGGGGTATTTGGGGCTCTTGCACTGATCTCAGGGGGTGATGGGGTATTTGGAGCTCTCGCACTGATCTCAGGGGGAGATGGGGTATTTGGGGCTCTCGCACTGATCTCAGGGGTGATGGGGTATTTGGGGCTCTTGCACTGATCTCAGGGGGAGATGGGGTATTTTGGGCTCTCGCACTGATCTCAGGGGTGATGGGGTATTTGGGGCTCTCGCACTGATCTCAGGGGGAGATGGGGTATTTGGGGCTCTTGCACTGATCTTAGGGGTGATGGGGTATTTGGGGCTCTTGCACTGATCTCAGGGGTGATGGGGTATTTGGGGCTCTTGCACTGATCTCAGGGGGTGATGGGGTATTTGGGGCTCTTGCACTGATCTCAGGGGTGATGGGGTATTTGGGGCTCTTGCACTGATCTCAGGGGTGATGGGGTATTTGGGGCTCTCGCACTGATCTCAGGGGTGATGGGGTATTTGGGGCTCTCGCACTGATCTCAGGGGGAGATGGGGTATTTGGGGCTCTTTTGTTTGCGCTGGCCGTGAAGAGTGCTGTACTCGTCTGAGCGTGTGTTCAGCCGCTATAAAACATTAAAAATCAATCACACATTAATAAAACTTTACAGTAATTGTATGAATTCAATGACCGCCTCTTGTGAGGAACCCTGTATTATTAAAGCCAGCTAGAAATCCTCACGTATACAGACCGAATGTATGAAAAATCTAAACATTATAAATTTTGTGTAAAATATTATCTGTAATTTTTTAGTTTCTAATATTAATATTTGACCAATCATTAGAGTATATTTAGATATATAAAGTCAACAGAAATATAACATTTTGGTTGTCAATAGAATAAAATAATGTCTCAATAGTTAATGTTATTTAATGCATTAACTAATACTGTTAGCTCATTAACAGATACAACGTTTGATTTTAATAGCAATATTTGTAAATGTTTAGATTAACATTAACTGAGATTAATAAATAATTAAGAAGTTTTTAGTTAACTAATAAAACGTATTGTAAAGTGTTACCAAAACAACTTCATTCATCTAGTGTGAAAATGTCCAATTTAGTACATTTAATCTTATTTATTATATAGTATTATAATTCATATAATTTTAGACAATATGTCTCTACCTAAATACTGACATACATGATGTACTATAACATATATACTGCAAAAAAATGCTGTTTTGTTTCCAGTCCAAATATCATTCTTAAATCAAGAAGCATTTACTAGATAAATAAAATGACATGAGAAATTATATCTTGTTTTCTGATTAAAAATCTAAATCTAAATGAAGTTAGCTTTTGCTCAAAACAAGCAAAATTACTGCATATGCCAATGGGGTAAGAAAACTAATCTTAATTCCAATGGAAAACAAGATTTTTTTTTAATTTAAATTAAAAACAAGAAAAAAAATGTAAAACAGAAAATTTTTGCTTGTTTTAAGCAAAAACTCACTTAATTTAGATTTTTTTTTAATTATAAGAAAACAAGATATAATTTCTAATGTTATTTTACTTATCAAGTAAATGCTTCTTGATTAAAGAATTTGTATATATGTAGACTGGAAACAAGACAGCCTCATAAGAAAAGCACATGCTGTGCATTAAAGAGAGCGTTCAGTGTGTTTGGTCACGGCTTTGCTCCACACGCTGCTGCTCGTACCTGGTACGTGTCTCCCGCGTTATTGCTCACTCGCTCATTAGGAATCAAACTCTTCCGGTCCGAGGCTGGAGAGACAGACAGAAGATAGAGATGATGATGAAGAGTGTGTGTGAGTGTGTGTGTGTGTGTGTGTGTGTGTGAGAGAGTGTGTGTGTGTGTGAGAGAGAGAGAGAGAGAGAGAGTGTGTGTGTGTGTGTGTGTGAGAGAGTGTGTGTGTGTGTGTGTGTGAGAGAGTGTGTGTGTGTGTGTGTGTGTGTGAGAGAGTGTGTGTGTGTGTGTGTGAGAGAGAGTGTGTGTGTGTGTGTGAGAGAGAGAGAGAGAGAGAGAGAGAGAGAGTGTGTGTGTGTGTGTGTGTGTGAGAGAGAGAGAGTATGTGTGAGTGTGTGTGTGTGTGAGAGAGTGTGTGTGAGAGTGTGTGTGTGAGTGTGTGTGTGTGAGAGTGTGTGAGTGTGTGTGAGAGAGTGTGTGTGAGTGTGGGTGTGTGTGTGTGTGTGTGAGAGTGTGTGTGTGTGTGAGTGTGTGTGTGTGTGTGTGAGTGTGTGTGAGAGAGTGTGGGTGTGTGAGTGTGGGTGTGTGTGTGTGTGTGTGTGTGAGAGTGTGTGTGTGTGTGTGAGTGTGTGTATGTGAGTGTGTGTGTGTGTGTGTGTGTGTGTGTGTGTGTGTGTGTGTGTGTGTGTGTGTGTGTGTGTGTGTGTGTGTGTGTGTGTGAGAGTGTGTGTGTGTGAGTGTGTGTGAGTGTGTGTGAGAGAGTGTGTGTGAGTGTGTGTGTGTGTGTGTGTGTGTGTGTGTGAGAGTGTGTGTGTGTGTTCTCACCTTTGTTGTCCTGGTAGCTGGTCCTGGTGGAGTGTCCAGCACAGACGATGTAAACGGCCCACCCGATCAGAGCCGTGAAGAGGAGATCGCTCACCAGAACCGTGGCCAGCGCCGGCATGTCCAGCTGGATCAGATTCTCTGCGTCTGCAGGGCATCACACACACACACACACACACACACACACACACAACACTGAAACAAATAATACATAATAATTTACAGTGAAAAGCCACAAACTGACATTTCCCAGAATTCCCTGTGTGACAGAGTCACCTTTGATTGTTTGTTGTTATCGATTGGGGTTTAATGTTGTTTATTACATTATTCTAGTGTATTCTAGTGTGTGTGTGTGTGTGTGAGTGCGTGCATGCGTTTCCATGATGGGGTTTTGTGTATCTACTGTAAATCAGTATTTCTCTCAGCTTGTGGAAAAGGTGCTTGTGATTCATCGTTTATGATCAGTGTTATTATGGTGTTTCAGGTCTGGATTATTCATCAGAAAATTAGAATCACCAGATTAATTTTGAATAATAAATTTCAATTTTAAATTGTCAAAGGTTTTTCTGTAAATGTAATTCTGTTTACATTTTTTTTTTTACTGTATTTCTTTTTTACTGATTTACGGTTGTTGTGTGTGTGTGTGTGCGTGTGTGTGTGTGCGTGCGTGTTTTTACAGTGATACTGGTCATTATAAAACAGATTGAGGATAATAGCCCCACATTCTGTTCTATTTCTATACATTAAAGCAAATATTAAGAGTTTCTCTCACTGTTCATTCACATCTGTGCACACACACACACACACACACACACACACACACACACACACACACACACACACACACAGGTTTACTCACTCAGGATTTTCACATGAGCTGTAATACACTCGCCCTCAGATGAACAGCACTGGATTCCCGACACTCGATTATCCGTCAGAGACATCGGCGTAAAGTTTATTCCATTGGAACACATCAGACTCGTGTTGGTTTTTTCAATAAAGAACGTTGGCAGAGGAGGATCTGCGAAGTGAACGTTAGTTTAGTATTAAACTTCTGTCACTGAGAAAGAGTGAGTATTCCCAGCTGAAGTGGAGGGTTACCCTTTGCTGAGACTGATCCCAGACCTGCCGTCACACAGAGCAGCCAGAGCCAGCACATTCTCCTGTGTGAGGATGAGGAGGATGAGGATGAGGATGAGGATGAGGAGGATGAGGATGAGGATGATGAGGATGAGGAGGATTCTGTAAATAGAGAGAAGCGCAGAGTCTGTCCTCCATCTTGAGCGTCGAGACGCCATGATCTACAGCATCGAGTTCCAGTCATCTCTGCCCTAATCTCTTATTCTACATCTCATCATTGCTGCAGATTATTCATATGCCATGGATATTTTAAACTTAAAGCATTTATTAATTCTAGTTAAAACATTTCAAGTTGTAAAATTATTTTTTAATGAACGACCATGAATTAACTATGAAATGAACCATATCATATAATGTGTAATGCATTAACTAACAATGAGCATTACGTTTGATACAGTATTTTATTCATCTTTGTTAAAGTTAATTAATAAAAATAAAACTGTTCATTGTTAGTTCATGTCAGCTCAGATCCATTACATAATAATAAATATTAATGTATAATAATAACAATAATGTATTAGTAAATGTTCTAACATTTACTAAGATTAATAAACACTGTAGAAGCATTTTTCATACAGTTAACTAATGTTTACAAACCTTACTGTAAAGTGTTAGCCTACTGCAAATTTGTAATAAAAAAGTGAATGTATAGATGTATCTCTAATAAGATTATATTAATATCACATTACAGTTACAATCCAACATTAGTTAAAAAATCAAATCTCCATATATAAAACAATTTAAATACACTTTTATTTTAAGTACATGTACTTACTATAGTAATAACAGTAAATTATGCATATTTAGTAACTAACCCTAAACCAAACCATAACTTTATAGTAGGTACATGGTTAATTAATATTATTTGAATAAGTACAATCAAACTATGTTACCTTAAAATAAAGCGTTACACTTTATTTTAAGGTGTCGTGTTACAGTGCAAATATATATTTAAGTGCTGAGTAATATTAATAAACAATTAACTGAATAATTTACTGTTATTACTATGGTAAGTACATGTAATATAAGTAACAATGAAACTGTAACATAAAGTGTTACCGTGATTTGTGTTGAATGCAGCTCGAGTGAAGGATGAAGTTCACTCCGGATCCGCGTGTGATTCTGAACACTGAGATCAACCGGAAGTCAGAACACGATCCGGGCCTGAACCAACGCTCTCGCCGGAACACCAGCTGAGGCACGAGCTCAGCAACGCGAGTGTGTTTTATAGATGTTTTTGTGCACTTACACACAGGCTGACATCATTAAGAGCAAAACCTGCAGATGAAAGATCGACTTCCGGCGCCGTAAACTGAAGACCACAAACACCTGCAAACATCCTTCAAAACACACACACACACACACACACACACACACACTCTCTTTCTCTTCATTCCACACAACATTATTACACTAATCACGTATGATGTCTGTTTCTCTATAGACTTTATTGAGGTAGGCCTATTTCTCATAATAATAATAAATACAGCTACTTTCACAAGCAAGCGAGAGACAACACACGGAATAATAATAAACTAGCACTAGTTAAGCTCGGGTAAAGTTAAACCAGTGGCGCCTCCTGCTGGATCAGACTCAGAATGAGCTTCACAAATATACTCAATATGATTTCAATAATCTTTATACTTCTATTCATCTAAATACATACAAGTATCTCACAATGTCTGCATGTTTACCGAACATTCCTTTATAGTACACAAATATAATGTAGCATTCCGTATAGCAGCAATGAACTCTGGGTAAATACTGATGAGAGCACATATTGACAGTCGATTAATGTGCATGAACTCTGTCACTGAATCAGTGTTTTTCAAGCGTTTTCTCTGATTGTATGATAGAATCGTCACTGGCACTATACAATTAACTAACCTAGCAAGTCTGGGGGGGGGGGGGGGGGGTTCCCATTTCCATAGTAGCAGTGTTTTCTCTGCTCAGTGCATTATGGGTAGTGTAGTTCTTCACCAGGACGAAGCAGTCTGTCACTCAAACTCTTGAGCTGCAGTCAAAGTTGGTCAGTAAATCTGTTTTGATGTTTGTTCAGTTAAAAGAATGCAGAAACCGAATCCCGTTCTGCCTGCTGTCAGGCTTCAGGTGGGTCCGGCCTCGTGAGGTCAGAGGTCAGAGTGTGCAGATGTTCATAGCCAGATCTCGTCACTGCTGGTGCTGCTCACTTTATAGATGTAGCCCACCATTGGATAGCGAGCGAAACCTGTCGGGACACAAGCATTCACATCTATTAGACTCAGTGAGGAACACCTGATCTCTCGTTATTGGTTCTTGATATCAGGGTTCTTTAAAGGGACAGTTCACCCAAAAATGTATAATTTAGGCTTTTATTCACATATAAACATTGATCAGCTCATTAAATATGATAAACAAGCTGGTGAACCAATCAGGTTTGTTCATGTGAGTCAAGAAAGCTCCTGTTTATGTTCGCTAAACAAAGTTAACGTGAATAAAAGCCTAAACTAAACCGTGTCTCTTCGGAAGACTTGGATCTGGGTTCTAAAGCGCTCTATTCATATGGCTGTATTTTTCCATCTCTTTGTCTCAGAGTTTTGGGTGAATAGGGACAGAAATCTCTCGGATTTCATTAAAACATCTAAATTTATGTTCAGAAGATGAATGAAAGTAATGAGTTTGGAAAGACATGCAGGAGAGTAAATGATGTGGGGATTTACATTGTTGGGTGAACTGTCCCTTTAAGGTCATGACCTCTGACCTCGGGCAGCGTAGGCCGCAGACAGATCCTCTTCTTCCTCGTCAATGCGTCTTCTCTCCAGTGTGTGGGGTCTGGAGGTCTTCTGCCCTGAAACACGCAGCTTGAGACAGGTGATGTTTTAGAGACTCACATTAGGTATGTTTCCACACACCTATTTTAAGCACATTTTGGGAGATTGCCAAATACTCAAAGGATGGAAGCGGCAAGAAGCGCATAAAATCTATAAAACACTCATGCACTCAATCGAGGATCATAGTTTTTTCTGAAATGCGCATAAACTAAGAGGGAAATCTCCAGGAGATTTGTTTTGTGCTCATTCTAAAAGTTATTTGGAGTGTGTGCTGCTCGTCTCCTTGAGATTAGCTGTTACTCCTCTGCTTGGGTCTTAGCATGCTAACCGTGAGCTAGCTCTCTCAGGGGGTACACCAGGACACCGGTGTTCAAATCCCGACAAAGACAACATTCCAGGATTAGTCCATAGTCCCTGGTTCTAAATCATTACAATATCTATTTAACAAATCACCTTGCTACACCTTCTGTGCTGGAGTAACTGCTCACAGCACTTGCACTGCTGCCCTATTGTTGCTTCTATTGCTCTCATCATTTGTAAGTCGCTTTAGATAAAACCGTCTGCTAAATGATTAAATGTAAATGTAATGTACACAGAACGTTTAGGGAACGTTAGTTTATGGTTCTCTAAAGGTTAGTTTGAACCAAACCAAAAAACTAACGTTTAGGGAACGTTCCCTCAGGGTTATAACGTTCCCTGAACGTTAAGAAAACTTTCCATGGGAACCAAAACCTAAACAAATTCCTAAGGGAAAGTTCCCGCAACCAAAAACTAACGTTCCCAGAATGTTGTGGGAACCATAAATTGTTAGCTGGATTCCCTCCAGAAGTGTCTCACACGAGTGTGTTCCCGAACACCAGCATCCGAACGCAAGAGAGCATGACGGCGTTTACTGTGTGCGTCTGACGCTCTGAGACACTCGTTTATTCAGAGCCACATTGCAGAAACGTACATTTGTATTAGTAATAGAGGTACTTTATTGATCCCAGTTGGGAAATTAAAGTGCATATTACTGATATTTTGTATCAGAAAGTGAGGGATGGAACACATGGGATGGAAATGCTTTATTCCGGACTCACCCTTACAGAGCGTGCGGTCGTCATTGAGCTGCACGTGCGACGGCAAAGACATGTTCTCTCTGGGGAGATAGAACCCGTTCACCTGAATCTTCACCATGTCGTCACTGCAACCAACAGAACAGTCAGGAGATCAAGCGTTCAGTACTGTTATTACTAGCAGAGGATGCTGGGAGACGTGTCGCACCGCTTGGAGGACAGATGCACTGCGACGGGCTCTTCTGAGAAACAACACAGAAAGAAGCATTTATGAACACATCAATACATTTACATGTATGCTTTTACATGCAGTGTTTTGGCGTTCAGTCTCTGTACCGATGGCTTTGGTTTTGTCCTTCTGTATGAGGAAGAAGACCATCAAGGTGAAGATGAGGAGGGTGATGATGCCGGCGACACCACCCGTCACTATCCCGAACATCGGCACCTCCACACGCGACTGCAGGAACTCTGGAGGACCGCCACATCACAAGACACACACACCAGCATTTACACGTGTATACACCACCGGCGGTGAACGTTTCTGAAAGAGTCTCTTCTGCTGCATTTATTTGATCAAAAATACAGTTAAAACAGTGAAATATTATTCCAATGTAAATCACCTGTTTTCTACGGAAGCGTATTGCATTCACTTCAGGGAAAAAAAATCTACTCTGTTTTTCTGAATTAATGACTTAATTATCTCAAAATTCGGAGTAACTCATTAATTCATAAAAACAGAGTGAAAAAAATGTTTTTCAAGAAAAATTTCTCATAATTCTGAGATATTAACTTGTTAATTCAGAAAAACAGAGCAAAAACTTTTTTCCATGAAAAATGATCTCGTAATTCTGAGATAATTAACTCGTTAATTCAGAAAAACAGAGTAGATTTTTGTCCTCAAGTGAATGCAATACGTTTCCGTAGTTTTCTATGTGAATATCTAGTAAAGTGTAATTTATTCCTGTGATCAAAGCTGAGTTTCAGCATCATTACTCCAGTCTTCAGTGTCACATGATCCTTCAGAAATCAGGAGAATATGAGGATCTGATGCTCAAGAAACATTTATGATTATTATCAGTGTTGGAAACAGTTGTGCTGCTTCAGATTTATAATGGCGTATCGTCTCACCTGTGAGCGTGAGGTTGCTGTGGGCGGTGCCAAGGCTGTTGTTGGCATTGACCGAGATGTTTCCTGATAGGCTGCTCAGAGTGACCTGCAGGCTGTGATTGGCCAGCCACGGGTGGCTCCGTGAGTCCAGGATGAGGAAGTCGGAGCTGTTGGCCAGCAGCTGACCGGACCGGTCCACCCAGGTGATGGTGGCGGGGGGGTTGGACCGAACCAAAGCGAAGAGGATGAGGGAGAGGCCGGGGTCCGCGGTCTCGCTGTAGTGGGCGTCCACACGCAAGATCTCCGGCTGGACTGAGACACGAGGAACCAAACCCACACGTGCCTGGTCAGTTCATGCTTTTAAAGCCATGGCCTTTCTATCGCCATGTGGTTGAAACATACAATTTGACTCGTGAAGTCATTATTTTATGTCAAATATCTGACAGACAGAACGACATTTTTATTGGTATTATTATTATTAACACCCAATGTTCGAGACGGAATGCCAATATGTCACTTTCACTAAAATGGCTGTAACTCAATGAGATATTCTCACCAAACTTGTTAAGCTCATTCTGTGGTTGCACAAAAACATCTGTGGTGATTCACCACTTGGTGGTGCTATAATACGAAAACAAAACATAAAAACAGTTGTAACTACGCAACCATTAGTCCGATTTGACTATAAAATTGGCATGCAGTGTCTTTGTCCAAGCTGCCATGATGAGATTCCTATATCACGGAAAACATGGCTGCCATCGAAGCCAATGAAGTTGGCGCACCGCTTAGACCAGGACGATGGAGGCCGATCGAATGAAACTTGGTGGGTGCGTTTGACACATGGTCCTAGAGGTCTGTGCGAAGTTTGAAAGAAAATGGCCACCGGGTGGCGCTTTACACAGATATTATATTTATATTATGCAACGTATCACACATACACACAATATTCATATCATAAGTTAAATCTCTTTGCCTCAAGAACCAATCAAAAAATTGGTTAAATATTTTAGATAATTTGTAAAATCGACTTTTTACAAATTAACATTATGAATCAATTTTAATCATAAACTTGCTCCATAATGTTATTTCGTGGATTTTTTGGCAGAAACGTTTCAGCTTTATGACAGGGGCGTGTCAGACTCACACTGGACGTTGAGCGTGACGGTGGCGTTGTAGCTCTCTCCTCCGGCAGGGTTCCGCGCCGCACACACCAGCTCTCGGTCCCAGCGTTTGGGTTTGAGTGTGAACGTGCTGTTGCGCTCAGATCCGTATCGAAGCACTCCGGAATCCCCTGGTGATGTCATAACCAGACGCCCCGCCCCCCGGCTGCCCGTCACCTCGCTCTGCCTCTCCCCGTTCAGGTACCAGGTCAGCAGGGGCGGGGCTTGAGGATTCCAGCCCTCTGATTGGCAGTTGAAGTAGTGAGTGAAGTTCTCCTGTAGCGTGACTGACGAGGTCTGCTGACCGTCAATTTTGGGGGCGGGGTCAATTGCTGCTGGCAGAGAGGAGAATAAAGTCAAGACAATTCTGAAATAAAAACATGATTGAAACAAGAACATCTTACCTGTGCTGGCCCAGATCATGGTGTGAAAGAATAAAGAAGAGAGAAGCGTCCTCATGGTCACCTACACACACACACGCACACACACACACACACACACACAGAGAGAGAGAAAAAGAAAAAAACAGGAGAGTCTCAACCAGATGCACAAAACTACAATAATACACAAACAAACTAGAATTGTCCAGTTGCACACATGAACTGCTGAAGTGTGTGTGTCGTTCAGACCGATTTGAGTGTGTGATTGAAATGTATCAGTCAACAAATGAAAACAATCTGTTTCCCAGTGTGATGTTGACATGCAGAATCTGCATCTCTCAGCTGCAGGACACACACACACACACACACACACACTCATGCAGCAGCATCACACACACTGATACTGTACAAATGAGGCACATGACAGTTATGATATACACACACACACTCAGAGTGTTTTACCTCTGGGCACAGAGACGCTGCTGATTCCGACCGTCTGTGGATCCATTCAGAATGCAAACACACACACATATACACACACACACACTCACGCAGGAGCGTCACACACACTGACGCGGGGGGGGGGGGGGGGGGGGGGTGCTGTGATTCATTACTGATGTATAACACTGAGAGCAGGAGGCAGCAGACGAGTGTGTTCTCTGACTCTGTGTGTGTGTGTGTGTGTGTGTGTTACTGAACCTCCTTCAACCAGACGCAGGATAACCCCGGTCAGATCTGTGCTCCACTATCAGGTCTGCTCAGTCTCTGCAGTGCAGAATCACATTCAGACATCAGCAGCTGCACACAGAACTCATGATGATGAATAAAACACCCAGACAGCATTTGTTCATTTAGCAGACGCTTTTATCCATGGGAATACAACAAGCGATTATTCATAAAGAGGCAATAAACATGAGAACTGCGAGAACTTTCAATAGTTCAAGCAAGAACAGCGAGGGATTGAGAAATAGTGACAGCATAGAAGAATGATGCCGTAAAAGCTTTCTAGAGTTTTCAGGCTATTTCTTGAATATTTCAGGGATTCTGTCTGTATATGTTTGGGAAGATCATTCCGCCAGTGTGAAACAGTGAATGAGAAGGTTCTGGAAAGTGACCCTTTGAAGAGGTTTGATGGCACATGTTGGAAGTGCTTCCAGAAGAGCATTGCAAGAGTCCAGGACTGTGTTTCCCGAAAGCAGCGTTAGCCAACTATGGTCCCAAGTTCTGCTGTTATCAGCAGTTCAACGAGTTTCCCGAAACCATCATTCCAACAAACATCCGCAAACAGCATCACAGAGTCGTGTGTGTGAGCGACAGCATCACAGAGTCGTGTGTGTGAGCGACAGCATCACAGAGTCGTGTGTGTGAGCGACAGCATCACAGAGTCGTGTGTGTGAGCGTCAGCATCAAGTATGTGTGTGTGAGCGACAGCATCACAGAGTCGTGTGTGTGAGCGTCAGCATCACAGAGTCGTGTGTGTGAGCGTCAGCATCACAGAGTCGTGTGTGTGAGCGTCAGCATCACAGAGTCGTGTGTGTGAGCGTCAGCATCACAGAGTCGTGTGTGTGAGCGTCAGCATCAAGTATGTGTGTGTGAGCGACAGCATCAAGTGTGTGTGTGCCGCTCTGCGATGCTGTCGCTCACACACACAAGCCTGCGGTGCTGTCGCTCACACACACATAACCCTGCGGTGCTGTCGCTCACACACACACGACTCTGATAATGTCTCTCACACAAAAGACTCTGATGCTGTCGCTCACACACACGACTGCGGTGCTTTCGCTCACACACACGACTGCGGTGCTTTCGCTCACACACACGACTGCGATGCTGTCGCTCACACACGCGACTCTGCGATGCTGTCGCACACACGACTGCGATGCTGTCGCTCACACACACGACTGCGATGCTGTCGCTCACACACGCGACTCTGCGATGCTGTCTCACACACAACTCTGCGATGCTGCCGCTCACACACACGACTGCGATGCTGTCGCTCACACACACAACTCTGCGATGCTGCCGCTCACACACACAACTCTGCGATGCTGCCGCTCACACACGACTGCGATGCTGCCGCTCACACACACGACTGCGATGCTGTCGCTCACACACACAACTCTGCGATGCTGCCGCTCACACACACAAATCTGCGATGCTGTCGCACACACACACAACTCCGCGATGCTGCCGCTCACACAAGACTGCGATGCTGTCGCTCACACACACGACTGCGATGCTGCCGCTCACACACACGACTCTGCGATGCTGTTGCTCACACACACAACTGCGATAATGTCTCTCACACACACGACTCTGCGACGCTGTCTCTCACACACACGACTCTGCGATGCTGCCGCTCACACACGACTGCAATGTTGCCGCTCACACACACAACTCTGCGATGCTGTCTCTCACACACACAACTCTGCGATGCTGTCTGACACACACGACTGCGATGCTGTCACTCTCAATTCAAATTCAAATTAGCTTTATTGGCATGAATGTGTAAAATAGCACAATATTGCCAAAGCAATAGACATATACAAACATATAGATAAATACAAGTGAACAGTAATAATAATTATAAAAAAAAGCAAACAATCAAAATAATTATTATTTGAAAATGTGTACAATTATTTATCCATCTGAGGTTCCACTGGTTGTCCTCATTTCATGGCATGCGGAGATATATTTTGCAGCAATGATTTCACATTTGGGCATTTCTCCCAGTAAATATGGGATTTTCTGTGTGTCGGATATGGATTCGAATTCAGGGTATATTTGAGAAATGTATGTAAAGTGTTTTTGTCTTAGTGTATTAGAGCTGTCGCTCTCACACACGACTCTGCGGTGCTGACGCTCTCACACACGACTCTGCGATGCTGACGCTCTCACACACGAATCTGCGATGCTGTCGCTCTCACACACGAATCTGCGATGCTGTCGCTCTCACACACGACTCTGCGATGCTGTCGCTCTCACACACGAATCTGCGATGCTGTCGCTCTCACACACGACTCTGCGATGCTGTCGCTCACACACACGACTCTGCGGTGCTGACGCTCTCACACACGACTCTGCGATGCTGTCGCTCTCACACACGAATCTGCGATGCTGTCGCTCTCACACACGACTCTGCGGTGCTGTCGCTCTCACACACGACTCTGCGATGCTGACGCTCACACACACGACTCTGCGATGCTGACGCTCACACACACAACTGCGATGCTGTCGCTCACACACACGACTCTGCGATGCTGACGCTCACACACACAACTGCGATGCTGTCGCTCACACACACGACTCTGCGATGCTGTCGCTCACACACACAACTCTGCGATGCTATCGCTCACACACACAACTCTACGATGCTGTCGCTCACACACACAACTGCAATGCTTTCGCTCACACACACAACTGCGATGCTGTCGCTCTCACACACGACTCTGCGATGCTGACGCTCACACACACAACTGCGATGCTGTCGCTCACACACACGACTCTGCGATGCTGTCATTCACACACACAACTCTGCGATGCTATCGCTCACACACACAACTCTACGATGCTGTCGCTCACACACACAACTGCAATGCTTTCGCTCACACACACAACTGCGATGCTGTCGCTCACACACACGACTCTGCGATGCTGACGCTCACACACACAACTGCGATGCTGTCGCTCACACACACGACTCTGCGATGCTATCGCTCACACACACAACTGCGATGCTGTCGCTCACACACACGACTCTGCGATGCTGTCGCTCACACACACAACTGCAATGCTATCGCTCACACACACGACTCTGCGATGCTGTCTCTCACACACACAACTGCAATGCTATCGCTCACACACACAACTGCGATGCTGTCGCTCACACACACAACTGCGATGCTGTCGCTCACACACACAACTCTACGATGCTATCGCTCACACACACAACTGCGATGCTGTCGCTCACACTCACAACTGCGATGCTGTCGCTCACACACACAACTGCAATGCTATCGCTCACACACACAACTGCGATGCTGTCGCTCACACACACAACTGCAATGCTATCGCTCACACACACAACTGCGATGCTGTCGCTCACACACACAACTGCGATGCTATCGCTCACACACACAACTGCGATGCTGTCGCTCACAGACACAACTGCGATGCTGTCGCTCACACACACAATTCTGCGATGCTGATGCTCACACACACAACTCTGATGCTGTCACTCACACAGACGACTGCGATGCTGTCGCTCACACACACAGCTCTGCGATATTGTCGCTCACACACACAACTGCAATGCTATCTCTCACACACACAACTGCGATTGCAATGCTGTCACTCACACACACAACTGCGATGCTGTCGCTCACACACACAACTCTGCGATGCTGTCGCTCACACACACGACTGCGATGGTGTCGCTCACACACACAACTGCAATGCTATCTCTCACATACACAACTTCGATTGCAATGCTGTCGCTCACACACACAACTCTACGATGCTCGCTCACACACACAACTGCGATGCTGTCGCTCACACACACAATTCTGCGATGCTGATGCTCACACACACAACTCTGATGCTGTCACTCACACACACGACTGCGATGCTGTCGCTCACACACACAGCTCTGCGATATTGTCGCTCACACACACAACTGCAATGCTATCTCTCACACACAACTCTGCGATGCTGTCTCTCACACACACGACTGCGATGCTGTCTCTCACACACACGACTGCGATGCTGTCGCTCACACACACGACTGCGATGCTGTCGCTCACACACACGACTGCGATGCTGTCGCTCACACACACGACTGCGATGCTGTCGCTCACACACACGACTGCGATGCTGTCGCTCACACACACGACTGCGATGCTGTCGCTCACACACACGACTGCGATGCTGTCGCTCACACACACGACTGCGATGCTGTCGCTCACACACACGACTGCGATGCTGTCGCTCACACACACAACTCTGCGATGCTGTCGCTCACACACACAACTCTGCGATGCTGTCTCTCACACACACAACTCTGCGATGCTGTCTCTCACACCCACGACTGCGATGATGTCTCTCACACACACGACTGCGATGATGTCTCTCACACACACAACTGCGATGCTGTCGCTCACACACAACTGCGATGCTGTCGCTCACACACACAACTGCAATACTATCGCTGACACTCACAACTGCGATTGCAATACTGTCGCTCTCACACACAACTGCGATGCTGTCGCTCACACACACAACTGCAATACTATCGCTGACACTCACAACTGCGATTGCAATACTGTCGCTCTCACACACAACTGCGATGCTGTCGCTCAAACACACAACTGCGATGCTGTCGCTCACACACACAACTGCAATGCTATCGCTCACACACAAAACTGCGATGCTGTCGCTCACACACAAAACTGCGATGCTGTCACTCACACACACAACTCTGCGATGCTGTCTCTCACACACACAACTGCGATGCTGTCGCTCACACACACAACTGCAATGCTGTCGCTCACACACACAATTGCGATGCTGTTGCTCACACACACAACTGCAATGCTATCGCTCACACACACAACTGCGATTGCAATGCTGTCGCTCACACACACAACTGCGATGCTGTCGCTCACACACACAACTGCGATGCTGTCACTCACAAACACAACTGCAATGCCGTCACTCACACACACAACTGCGATGCTGTCGCTCACACACACAACTGCAATGCTATCGCTCACACACACGACTGTAATGCTGTCGCTCACACACACAACTGCGATGCTGTCACTCACACACACAACTCTGCGATGCTGTCGCTCACACACACAACTCTACGATGCTGTCGCTCACACACGCAACTGCGATGCTGTCGCTCACACACACAACTGCGATGCTGTCGCTCACACACACAACTGCGATTGCAATGCTGTCGCTCACACACACGACTGCAATGCTGTCGCTCACACACACAACTGCGATGCTGACGCTCACACACACAACTCTGCGATGCTGTCGCTCACACACACAACTCTGCGATGCTGTCGCTCACACACACAACTCTACGATGCTGTCTCTCACACACACAACTGCGATGCTGTCGCTCACACACACAACTGCGATTGCAATGCTGTCGCTCACACACACAACTCTACGATGCTGTCGCTCACACACACAACTGCGATGCTGTCGCTCACACACACAACTGCGATGCTGTCGCTCACACACACAACTGCAATGCTATCGCTCACACACACGACTGCAATGCTGTCACTCACACACACAACTGCGATGCTGTCACTCACACACACAACTCTGCGATGCTGTCGCTCACACACACAACTCTACGATGCTGTCGCTCACACACACAACTGCGATGCTGTCGCTCACACACACAACTGCGATTGCAATGCTGTCGCTCACACACACAATTGCGATGCTGTCGCTCACACACAAAACTGCGATGCTATCGCTCACACACACAACTGCGATTGCACTGCTATCGCTCACACACACAACTGCGATTGCAATGCTGTCGCTCACACACACAACTGCGATGCTGTCGCTCACACACACAATTGCGATGCTGTCGCTCACACACACAACTCTGCGATGCTGTCTCTCACACACACGACTGCGATGCTGTCTCTCACACACACGACTGCGATGCTGTCTCTCACACACACAACTGCGATGCTGTCGCTCACACACACAACTCTACGATGCTGTCGCTCACACACACAACTCTGCGATGCTGTCGCTCACACACACAACTCTACGATGCTGTCGCTCACACACACAACTGCGATGCTGTCGCTCACACACACGACTCTGCGATGCTGACGCTCACACACACAACTGCGATGCTGTCGCTCACACACACAACTGCGATGCTGTCGCTCACACACACGACTCTGCGATGCTGACGCTCACACACACAACTGCGATGCTATCGCTCACACACACAACTGCGATGCTGTCGCTCACACACACAACTGCGATGCTGTCGCTCACACACACAACTGCGATGCTATCGCTCACACACACAACTGCGATGCTGTCGCTCACACACACAACTGCAATGCTATCTCTCACACACACAACTGCGATTGCAATGCTGTCGCTCAAACTCACAACTGCGATGCTATCGCTCACACACACAACTGCAATGCTGTCGCTCACACACACAACTGCGATGCTGTCGCTCACACACACAACTGCGATGCTGTCGCTCACACACACAACTCCGATGCTATCGCTCACACACACAACTGCGATGCTGTCGCTCACACACACAACTGCAATGCTGTCTCTCACACACACAACTGCGATTGCAATGCTGTCGCTCACACTCACAACTGCGATGCTGTCGCTCACACACACGACTCTGCGATGCTGACGCTCACACACACAACTCTGCGATGCTGTCTCTCACACACACAACTGCGATGCTGTCGCTCACACACACAACTCTGCGAAGCTGTCGCTCACACACACAACTCTGATGCTGTCTCTCACACACACGACTCTGCGATACTGTCGCTCACACACACGACTCTGATGCTGTCACTCATCCACACGACTCTGCGATGCTGTCGCTCACACACACGACTCTGCGATGCTGTCGCTCACACACACGACTCTGCGATGCTGTCGCTCACACACACGACTCTGCAATATTGTCGCTCACACACACGACTCGGCGATGCTGTCGCTCACACACACGACTCTGCGATGCTGTCGCTCACACACACGACTGCGATGCTGCCGCTCACACACACGACTGCGATGCTGCCGCTCACACACACGACTGCGATGCTGTCGCTCACACACACGACTCTGCGATGCTGTCGCTCACACACAAGACTCTGCGATGCTGTCGCTCACACACACGACTCTGCGATGCTGTCGCTCACACACACAACTGCGATGCTGTCGCTCACACACACAACTGCAATACTATCGCTGACACTCACAACTGCGATTGCAATACTGTCGCTCTCACACACAACTGCGAAGCTGTCGCTCACACACACAACTGCAATGCTGTCGCTCACACACACAACTGCAATGCTATCGCTCACACACAAAACTGCGATGCTGTCGCTCACACACAAAACTGCGATGCTGTCACTCACACACAAAACTCTGCGACGCTGTCTCTCACACACACAACTGCGATGCTGTCGCTCACACACACAACTGCAATGCTGTCGCTCACACACACAATTGCGATGCTGTTGCTCACACACACAACTGCAATGCTATCGCTCACACACACAACTGCGATTGCAATGCTGTCGCTCACACACACAACTGCGATTGCAATGCTGTCGCTCACACACACAACTGCGATGCTGTCGCTCACACACACAACTGCGATGCTGTCACTCACAAACACAACTGCAATGCCGTCACTCACACACACAACTGCGATGCTGTCGCTCACACACACAACTGCGATGCTGTCACTCACACACACAACTCTGCGATGCTGTCGCTCACACACACAACTCTACGATGCTGTCGCTCACACACACAACTGCGATGCTGTCGCTCACACACACAACTGCGATTGCAATGCTGTCGCTCACACACACGACTGCAATGCTGTCGCTCACACACACAACTGCGATGCTGTCACTCACACACACAACTCTGCGATGCTGTCGCTCACACACACAACTCTACGATGCTGTCGCTCACACACACAACTGCGATGCTGTCGCTCACACACACAACTGCGATTGCAATGCTGTCGCTCACACACACAACTGCGATGCTGTCGCTCACACACACAACTGCGATTGCAATGCTGTCGCTCACACACACAACTGCGATGCTGTCGCTCACACACACAACTGCGATGCTGTCGCTCACACACACAACTGCAATGCTATCGCTCACACACACGACTGCAATGCTGTCGCTCACACACACAACTGCGATGCTGTCACTCACACACACAACTCTGCGATGCTGTCGCTCACACACACAACTCTACGACGCTGTCGCTCACACACACAACTGCGATGCTGTCGCTCACACACACAACTGCGATTGCAATGCTGTCGCTCACACACACAATTGCGATGCTGTCGCTCACACACACAACTGCGATGCTATCGCTCACACACACAACTGCGATTGCAATGCTGTCGCTCACACACACAACTGCGATGCTGTCGCTCACACACACAATTGCGATGCTGTCGCTCACACACACAACTGCGATGCTGTCGCTCACACACACAACTGCGATGCTGTCGCGCACACTCACAACTGCGATGCTGTCGCTCGCACACACAACTGCAATGCTATCGCTCACACACACAACTGCAATGCTATCTCTCACACACACAACTGCGATTGCAATGCTGTCGCTCACACACACAACTGCAATGCTATCGCTCACACACAAAACTGCGATGCTGTCGCTCACACACAAAACTGCGATGCTGTCACTCACACACAAAACTCTGCGACGCTGTCTCTCACACACACAACTGCGATGCTGTCGCTCACACACACAACTGCAATGCTGTCGCTCACACACACAATTGCGATGCTGTTGCTCACACACACAACTGCAATGCTATCGCTCACACACACAACTGCGATTGCAATGCTGTCGCTCACACACACAACTGCGATGCTGTCGCTCACACACACAACTGCGATGCTGTCACTCACAAACACAACTGCAATGCCGTCACTCACACACACAACTGCGATGCTGTCGCTCACACACACAACTGCAATGCTATCGCTCACACACACGACTGCAATGCTGTCGCTCACACACACAACTGCGATGCTGTCACTCACACACACAACTCTGCGATGCTGTCGCTCACACACACAACTCTACGATGCTGTCGCTCACACACACAACTGCGATGCTGTCGCTCACACACACAACTGCGATTGCAATGCTGTCGCTCACACACACGACTGCAATGCTGTCGCTCACACACACAACTGCGATGCTGTCACTCACACACACAACTGCGATTGCAATGCTGTCACTCACACACACAACTGCGATTGCAATGCTGTCGCTCACACACACAACTGCGATGCTGACGCTCACACACACAACTGTGATACTATCGCTCACACACACAACTGCAATGCTGTCGCTCACACACACAACTGCGATGCTGTCGCTCACATACACAACTGCGATGCTGTCGCTCACACACACAACTGCGATGCTGTCGCTCACACACACAACTGCGATTGCAATGCTGTCGCTCACACACACGACTGCAATGCTGTCGCTAACACACACAACTGCGATGCTGACGCTCACACACACAACTGCAATGCTGTCGCTCACATACACAACTGCGATGCTGTCGCTCACACACACAACTGCGATGCTGTCGCTCACACACACAACTGCAATGCTATCGCTCACACACACAACTGCAATGCTGTCGCTCACACACACAACTGCGATGCTGACGCTCACACACACAACTGCGATACTATCGCTCACCCACACAATTGCAATGCTGTCGCTCACACTCACAACTGCGATGCTGTCGCTCACATACACAACTGCGATGCTGTCGCTCACACACACAACTGCGATACTATCGCTCACACACACAACTGCAATGCTGTCGCTCACACACACAACTGCGATAATGTCGCTCACATACACAACTGCGATGCTGTCGCTCACACACACAACTGCGATGCTGTCGCTCACACACAGAACTCTGCGATGCTGACGCTCACACACACGACTCTGATGCTGTCACTCACACACACGACTGCGATGCTGTTGCTCACACACACGACTCTGCGATGCTGTCGCTCACACACACAACTGCGATGCTGTCGCTCACACACACAACTGCAATGCTATCGCTCACACACACGACTGCAATGCTGTCGCTCACACACACAACTGCGATGCTGTCGCTCACACACACAACTGCGATTGCAATGCTGTCGCTCACACACACGACTGCAATGCTGTCGCTAACACACACAACTGCGATGCTGACGCTCACACACACAACTGCAATGCTGTCGCTCACATACACAACTGCGATGCTGTCGCTCACACACACAACTGCGATGCTGTCGCTCACACACACAACTGCAATGCTATCGCTCACACACACAACTGCAATGCTGTCGCTCACACACACAACTGCGATGCTGACGCTCACACACACAACTGCGATACTATCGCTCACACACACAACTGCAATGCTGTCGCTCACACACACAACTGCGATGCTGTCGCTCACACACACAACTGCGATGCTGTCGCTCACACACACAACTGCGATACTATCGCTCACACACACAACTGCAATGCTGTCGCTCACACACACAACTGCGATAATGTCGCTCACACACACACCTGCGATGCTGTCGCCCACACACACACCTCCGATGCTGTCGCTCACACACAGACCTCTGCGATGCTGACGCTCTCACACACGACTCTGATGCTGTCACTCACACACAC
Source organism: Meda fulgida (assembly GCA_030578275.1). Taxonomy (NCBI): domain Eukaryota; kingdom Metazoa; phylum Chordata; class Actinopteri; order Cypriniformes; family Leuciscidae; genus Meda; species Meda fulgida. The sequence goes on along the minus strand of CM060630.1, from coordinate 32,465,463 downwards.
GACTGCGATGCTGTTGCTCACACACACGACTCTGCGATGCTGTCGCTCACACACACAACTGCGATGCTGTCGCTCACACACACAACTGCAATGCTATCGCTCACACACACGACTGCAATGCTGTCGCTCACACACACAACTGCGATGCTGTCGCTCACACACACAACTGCGATGCTGTCACTCACACACACAACTCTGCGATGCTGTCGCTCACACACACAACTGCGATGCTGACGCTCACACACACAACTGCGATACTATCGCTCACACACACAACTGCAATGCTGTCGCTCACACACACAACTGCGATGCTGTCGCTCACACACACAACTGCGATGCTGTCGCTCACACACACAACTGCGATGCTGTCGCTCACACACACAACTGCGATACTATCGCTCACACACACAACTGCGATGCTGTCGCTCACACACACAACTGCGATGCTGTCGCTCACATACACAACTGCGATGCTGTCGCTCACACACACAACTGCGATGCTGTCGCTCACACACAGAACTCTGCGATGCTGACGCTCACACACACGACTCTGATGCTGTTGCTCACACACACGACTGCGATGCTGTTGCTCACACACACGACTCTGCGATGCTGTCGCTCACACAAACGACTCTGATGCTGTCTCACACACACGACTGCGATAATGTCGCTCACACACACGACTCAACTGCGATTGCAATGCTGTCGCTCACACACACAATTGCGATGCTGTCGCTCACACACACAACTGCGATTGCAATGCTGTCGCTCACACACACAACTGCGATGCTGTCGCTCACACACACAACTGCGATGCTGTCGCTCACACACACAATTGCGATGCTGTCGCTCACACACACAACTGCGATGCTGTCGCTCACACACACAACTGCGATGCTATCGCTCACACACACAACTGCAATGCTGTCGCTCACACACACAACTGCGATGCTGTCGCTCACACTCACGACTCTGCGATGCTGTCGCTCACACACACGACTCTGCGATGCTGTCGCTCACACACACGCGACTGCGATGCTGTCGCTCACACACACAACTGCGATGCTGTCGCTCACACACACAACTGCGATGCTGTCGCTCACACACACAATTGCGATGCTGTCGCTCACACACACAACTGCGATTGCAATGCTGTCGCTCACACACACAACTGCGATGCTGTCGCTCACACACACAACTGCGATGCTGTCGCTCACACACACAACTGCGATGCTGTCGCTCACACACACAACTGCGATGCTATCGCTCACACTCACGACTCTGCGATGCTGTCGCTCACACACACGACTCTGCGATGCTGTCGCTCACACACACGATTGCGATGCTGTCGCTCACACACACAACTGCGATGCTGTCGCTCACACACACAACTGCGATGCTGTCGCTCACACTCACGACTCTGCGATGCTGTCGCTCACACACACGACTCTGCGATGCTGTCGCTCACACACACGACTCTGCGATGCTGTTGCTCACACACACACGACTGCGATGCTGTCGCTCACACACACACGACTGCGACGCTGTCGCTCACACACACAACTGCGATGCTGTCGCTCACACACACGACTGCGATGCTGTCGCTCACACACACAACTGCAATGCTATCGCTCACACAAAACTGCGATGCTGTCGCTCACACACAAAACTGCGATGCTGTCACTCACACACACAACTCTGCGATGCTGTCTCTCACACACACAACTGCGATGCTGTCGCTCACACACACAACTGCAATGCTGTCGCTCACACACACAATTGCGATGCTGTTGCTCACACACACAACTGCAATGCTATCGCTCACACACACAACTGCGATTGCAATGCTGTCGCTCACACACACAACTGCGATGCTGTCGCTCACACACACAACTGCGATGCTGTCACTCACAAACACAACTGCAATGCCGTCGCTCACACACACAACTGCAATGCTATCGCTCACACACACGACTGCAATGCTGTCGCTCACACACACAACTGCGATGCTGTGACTCACACACACAACTCTGCGATGCTGTCGCTCACACACACAACTCTACGATGCTGTCGCTCACACACACAACTGCGATGCTGTCGCTCACACACACAACTGCGATTGCAATGCTGTCGCTCACACACACGACTGCAATGCTGTCGCTCACACACACGACTGCAATGCTGTCGCTCACACACACAACTGCGATGCTGTCACTCACACACACAACTCTGCGATGCTGTCGCTCACACACACAACTCTACGATGCTGTCGCTCACACACACAACTGCGATGCTGTCGCTCACACACACAACTGCGATTGCAATGCTGTCGCTCACACACACAACTCTACGATGCTGTCGCTCACACACACAACTGCGATGCTGTCGCTCACACACACAACTGCGATTGCAATGCTGTCGCTCACACACACGACTGCAATGCTGTCGCTCACACACACAACTGCGATGCTGTCACTCACACACACAACTCTGCGATGCTGTCGCTCACACACACAACTCTACGATGCTGTCGCTCACACACACAACTGCGATGCTGTCGCTCACACACACAACTGCGATTGCAATTCTGTCGCTCACACACACAACTCTACGATGCTGTCGCTCACACACACAACTGCGATAATGTCGCTCACACACACAACTGCGATTACAATGCTGTCGCTCACCCACACAACTGCGATGCTGTCGCTCACACACACAACTGCGATGCTGTCGCTCACACACACAACTGCAATGCTATCGCTCACACACACGACTGCAATGCTGTCGCTCACACACACAACTGCGATGCTGTCACTCACACACACAACTCTGCGATTGCAATGCTGTCGCTCACACACACAACTCTACGATGCTGTTGCTCACACACACAACTGCGATGCTGTCGCTCACACACACAACTGCGATTGCAATGCTGTCGCTCACACACACAACTGCGATGCTGTCGCTCACACACACAACTGCGATGCTGACGCTCACACACACAATTCTGCGATGCTATCGCTCACACACACAACTGCGATGCTGTCGCTCACACACACAACTGCGATGCTGTCGCTCACACACACAACTGCAATGCTATCGCTCACACACACGACTGCAATGCTGTCGCTCACACACACAACTGCGATGCTGTCACTCACACACACAACTCTGCGATGCTGTCGCTCACACACACAACTCTACGATGCTGTTGCTCACACACACAACTGCGATGCTGTCGCTCACACACACAACTGCGATTGCAATGCTGTCGCTCACACACACAATTGCGATGCTGTCGCTCACACACACAACTGCGATGCTATCGCTCACACACACAACTGCGATGCTGTCGCTCACACACACAACTGCAATGCTATCGCTCACACACACAACTGCGATGCTGTCGCTCACACTCACAACTGCGATGCTGTCGCTCACACACACAACTGCGATGCTGTCGCTCACACACACAACTGCAATGCTATCGCTCACACACACAACTGCGATGCTGTCGCTCACATACACAACTGCGATGCTGTCGCTCACACACACAACTGCGATGCTGTCGCTCACACACACAACTGCGATGCTATCGCTCACACACACAACTGCGATTGCAATGCTGTCGCTCACACACACAACTGTGATGCTGTCGCTCACACACAGAACTCTGCGATGCTGACGCTCACACACACGACTCTGATGCTGTCACTCACACACACGACTGCGATGCTGTTGGTCACACACACGACTCTGCGATGCTGTCGCTCACACAAACGACTCTGCGATGCTGTCGCTCACACACACGACTCTGATGCTGTCTCTCACACACACGACTCTGCGATACTGTCGCTCACACATACGACTCTGATGCTGTCGCTCACACACACGACTGCGATGCTGTCGCTCACACACACGACTCTGCGATGCTGTCGCTCACACACACGACTCTGCGATGCTGTCGCTCACACACACAACTCTGCGATGCTGTCGCTCACACACACGACTCTGCGATGCTGTCGCTCACACACACGACTGCGATACTGTCGCTCACACACACGACTGCGATGCTGCCGCTCACACACGACTCTGCGATGCTGTAGCTCACACATATGACTCTGCGATGCTGTCGCTCACACACACGACTCTACGATGCTGTCGCTCACACACACAACTGCAATGCTATCGCTCACACACACAACTGCGATGCTGTCGCTCACACACACGACTCTGCGATGCTGACGCTCACACACACAACTGCGATGCTGTCGCTCACACACACGACTCTGCGATGCTGTCGCTCACACACACAACTGCAATGCTTTCGCTCACACACACAACTGCGATGCTGTCGCTCACACACACGACTCTGCGATGCTGACGCTCACACACACAATTCTGCGATGCTATCGCTCACACACACAACTGCAATGCTGTCGCTCACACACACAACTGCGATGCTGTCGCTCACACACACAACTGCGATGCTATCGCTCACACACACAACTGCGATGCTGTCGCTCACACACACAACTGCAATGCTATCGCTCACACACACAACTGCGATGCTGTCGCTCACACACACAACTGCGATGCTGTCGCTCACACACACAACTGCGATGCTGTCGCTCACACACACAACTGCGATGCTATCGCTCACACACACAACTGCGATGCTATCGCTCACACACACAACTGCGATGCTGTCGCTCACACACACAACTGCAATGCTATCGCTCACACACACAACTGCGATGCTGTCGCTCACACACACACACCCTTGCTCTGCTGTTCACTGATCGATTGCTCCTGTCTGCCTTCCTGCCTGCTGTGAGTTTGTTTGCGTCGAGGCTGTAAGCTCTACGCCTCGTATTAGCTTCGTATTTCTTTCTGTTTTGAACCATCATTTACTACCATTTCTAGTTGTTTATATTACTAAATATAGTTTACCCACCATCTCAGATTAACCTTACATCGCTAGCTTCCGTTATTGTTAGCACCGCACGCTAGTGTTTACGCGCCACCCGCGCTCATTTATTTATTATTTATTTTCTCTCGCGCGCCCGCGCCTTTTGAGTTCATAAAAGCCCAGGTAAGTAAGAAAAAGTCTACACAAACGGTGAGTAATGTCTTGTCCTGTTATTGTCACCTGTGTCACATGTTATATGTTTAGTGTAGCCTTCTCCGATGGCAATATAGGATTTATTTGTGATAAATGCAAGGAGACAGTCAGGCTGACGGAGAAGATTTCAGAGCTAGAGACACGCATCCAAACTTTAATTGAGGATAGTAAGGATAGTACTAGAGCTTTAGATACTTTTTTGGATGCGCCTAGCATCGTGAACTCTGTACATGATTCGGTTCCGGCTGAAGTAGAGCCCACGCAGCAGGGCAGATGGGTGACCGTGAGAGATCGCTCTAGTCGCGGATTAAAAAAACACTCTTCCGTTCCGATTACCATAACAAATCGATTTGCCCCACTCAGTGAAACACCCACTGAGAATTCTGTTGATTGTGCCCTGGTAATTGGTGATTTGATCACACGGAACGTGAAAATAGAGACACCAGCCACCATAGTCACATGTTTGCCGGGAGCCAGAGCACCTGACATCAAAGCAAATTTAAAAGTGCTGGCTAATGCTAATCGTAAATTCTCTAAGATCATTATTCATGTCGGCACTAATGATGTTCGACTCCGCCAGTCGGAGATCACCAAAATTAATATTAAAGAGGTGTGTAAACTCGCAAGTACGATGTCAGGCACTGTAATTTTCTCTGGCCCCCTTCCTGTTCGCAGGAGTGATGAGATAGTTAGTAGATTGGCCTCACTCAATGGTTGGTTGTCTAAGTGGTGTCCGTTGAATAATATAGAATTCATAAACAATTGGAAAAGTTTTTGGGGCAAGGCTGACCTGCTGAAAAGAGATGGTGTTCATCCCTCCTGGGATGGTGCCGCTCTTCTCTCTAGTAATATGGCACATAGTCTTAGAGCTAAAACATGACAATCTGGGGCTCAGGTCAGGAAGCAGACAGACTGGCTAAACCGACCGTCTGCTAGCGGCCTCGCGTCACCAAGGTCAGATAAATCCCATCACATAGAGCCTCTTTCACCTAGATATCATCATATAGAGACTGTGTCTGTTCCCCGAATTTGGAAATCCAAAAAACGTCAGGTAAAAAATTTAATTGATGTTCAACAAATAAAAAACAGATATAATACAGATGAACAAATGATAAAGCTTGGGTTGCTGAATATTCGATCCCTTACTTCAAAATCACTCATAGTTAATGATATGATTTCAGATTATAATCTAGATGTGCTGTGTTTGACAGAAACCTGGCTAAAACCAAACGATTACATTACTTTAAATGAGTCAACCCCACAAGATTACTGTTATAGACATGAACCTCGTCTAAAACGCAAAGGGGGAGGTGTTGCTGTAATTTATAGTAATATTTTCAAAACCACTAAGAAATCTATTTTTAAATATACTTCTTTTGAAGTGTTGGTGCTTAATGTAAAAATATATAGTGTAAACGATAAATCACGTTTGAGATTTCTGCTGGCTACTGTATACAGGCCACCAGGGCACCATAAAGATTTTATCAAAGAATTTGCGGACTTTCTATCAGAATTAGTATTGGCTAACGATAAAGTACTAATTGTTGGTGATTTTAATATACATGTAGATAATGAAAAAGATGCATTGGGATTGGCACTTAAAGACATTGTAAACTCAATTGGAGTTAGACAACACGTGTCAGGACCCACTCATTGTCGTAATCATACTCTAGATCTAATATTATCACATGGAATAGATGTTGATGCCGTTGAAATTCTGCAGCAGAGCGATGACATCTCAGACCATTATCTAGTCTCATGTAAATTACATTTAGCCAAGGCTGCAAAGCCGAGTCCGTGTTATAAATATGTTAGACCTATAACTTCTGCCACTAAAGATTCCTTTATCAATACTCTTCCTAATCAGTTTCATCATCTCAGCATCCCGGATAGCTTAGAAGAACTCGATATTGCAACAGAAACTTTTAACTCTCTCTTTTCCAGCACTTTAGACGCAGTTGCTCCGTTGCGCTTAAAGAAGATTAAAGAAAATAGTCCAACGCCGTGGTACAACGAGCACACTCAGGCCCTTAAGAGAGCAGCCAGAAAAATGGAGCGCAACTGGAAGAAAACAAAACTAGAGGTATTTCGGATTTCATGGAAAGAGAGCTCGATTGCTTACAGAGAGGCTTTAAAAGCTGCTAGATCTGCTTATTTTTCAACCCTATTAGAAGAAAATAAACATAATCCTAGGTATTTGTTTGAAACAGTGGCTAAATTAACAAAAAAGAAAGCTTCAAGCACAGAAGTTTCCAAGCAACACAGCAGTAATGACTTTATGAACTTCTTCACTTATAAGATTGATAATATCAGGGACAAAATTATAACTATTCAACCGTCTACTACAGTATCGCATCAGGGAGTGCATTGTAGTCTCCCTGAGGAAAAATTCTATTCATTTGTTGCTATTGGAGAGGAAGAATTCTGCAAACTCGTTAATTCATCTAAATCGACAACTTGTATGTTAGACCCTATACCGACTAAGCTACTGAAAGAGATGCTTCCAGAGATCATAGATCCTCTTCTTAATATCATTAATTCGTCTTTGTCTCTAGGATACGTACCAAAAACTTTTAAGCTGGCTATGATAAAACCGCTTGTTAAAAAAACGCAACTTGATCCTTCAGAATTAGTCAATTACAGGCCGATCTCAAATCTGCCTTTTCTGTCAAAGATATTAGAAAAAGCAGTATCCTCACAACTGTGTTCCTTTCTTGAAAGAAATGATATCTGCGAGGATTTTCAGTCAGGATTTAGACCGCACCATAGTACTGAGACAGCTCTCATTAGAGTTACAAATGATTTACTTTTATCATCCGATCGTGGTTGTATCTCTCTATTAGTGTTACTTGATCTTAGTGCTGCATTTGACACAATTGACCACAACATTCTTTTAAATAGACTAGAAAACTATGTTGGCATTAGTGGAATTGCACTAGCATGGTTTAAATCATACTTATCTGACCGTTATCAGTTTGTAGCAGTAAATGAAGAGAAGTCTTATCGATCACAAGGTCAGTATGGCGTACCACAAGGCTCAGTACTAGGGCCGCTGCTGTTCACTCTGTACATGCTACCATTAGGACATATCATTAGGAAACATGGAATTAGCTTTCATTGTTATGCCGATGATACTCAGCTGTATATTTCTTCAAAACCTAACGAAACTTACCAATTCACAAAATTAACGGAATGCATAGCTGATTTAAAAAATTGGATGACTAGTAATTTCCTACTACTAAACTCTGAAAAAACAGAGATTCTAATTATTGGACAAAAAACTTCCACACGTAATAACCTAGAATACTGTCTAACACTTGATGGCTGCTCTGTTAAGTCTTCGTCGTCGGTTAGGAACCTGGGTGTGCTTTTTGATAGCAATCTTTCATTTGAAAGTCACGTGTCTAGTATCTGTAAAACCGCATTTTTCCATCTTAAAAATATATCTAAATTACGACATATGCTCTCATTAACAAATGCGGAACAATTAGTTCATGCTTTCATGACATTAAGACTAGATTATTGTAATGCTCTACTGGGTGGTTGCCCTGCACGCTTAATAAATAAACTACAGCTGGTCCAAAACGCTGCAGCTCGAGTTCTTACTAGAACCAGGAAATATGACCATATTAGCCCGGTTCTGTCAACACTGCATTGGCTGCCTATTAAACATCGTATAAATTTTAAAATATTGTTGATTACTTACAAAGCACTAAATGGTTTAGCTCCGCAGTACTTGAGCGAGCTCTTAGCGCATTATAGTCCTTCACGTCTACTGCGATCTCAAAATTCGGGCCAGTTGATAATACCTAGAATATCAAAATCGACTGCTGGCGGTAGATCCTTTTCCTATTTAGCACCAAAACTTTGGAACAGTCTTCCTACCATTGTCCGGGAAGCAGACACACTCTGTCAGTTCAAAGCTAGACTAAAAACACATCTCTTTGACCTAGCATACACATAATATATTATAGACTTCTATAATTCAATGTTAGGCTGCATAGATTAGGTCAGCCGGAACTGGGAACACTTCCCTTAAATCCTGATGTACTCGTTACATCATCATAAGAAGAATGGCATCTACGCTAATTTTAGTGTCTTTGTTTATCCCGAGGTTTTCCCGCAGCCTGCCGGATCCAGGCCGTATCCAGATCTGACTAGGAGCTTTGCCTGGACCCGATGACAACGCAGTGCTGAAGTGCCAACTAGCCTCTCCCTATGGAGGATCCCTTTCCCACTCTACAGATAAAACGTTGTGATTCCGGTTCGCGTACCCACCCCGAAGTGATAAAATAAAACAAAATTCTGTATCAAATTACAGTTACTATAAATCCGGCCTCTAGTTCATAAACACACACAACTCTGCGATGCTGTCTCTCACACACACGACTGCGATGCTGTCTCTCACACACACGACTCTGCGATGCTGTCTCTCACACACACACAACTGCGATGCTGTCGCTCACACACACAACTCTGCGATGCTGTCGCTCACACACAACTCTGCGATGCTGTCGCTCACACACACAATTGCGATGCTGTCTCTCACACACGACTGCGATGCTATCTCTCACACACACAACTGCGATGCTGTCGCTCACACACACAACTCTGCGATGCTGTCGCTCACACACACAACTCTACGATGCTGTCGCTCACACACACAACTCTACGATGCTGTCGCTCACACACACAACTCTGCGATGCTGTCGCTCACACACACAACTGCGATGCTGTCGCTCACACACACAACTCTGCGATGTTGTCGCTCACACACACAACTCTGCGATGCTGTCGCTCACACACACAACTGCGATGCTGTCGCTCACACACACAACTCTGCGATGTTGTCGCTCGCACACACAACTCTACGATGCTGTCGCTCACACACACAACTCTGCGATGCTGTCGCTCACACACACAACTCTGCGATGCTGTCTCTCACACACACGACTGCGATGCTGTCTCTCACACACGACTGCGATGCTGTCTCTCACACACGACTCTGCGATGCTGTCTCTCACACACGACTCTGCGATGCTGTCGCTCACACACACAACTCTGCGATGCTGTCTCTCACACACGACTCTGCGATGCTGTCTCTCACACACACGACTGCGATGCTGTCTCTCACACACACGACTGCGATGCTGTCGCTCACACACACAACTCTGCGATGCTGTCTCTCACACACACGACTGCGATGCTATCTCTCACACACGACTCTGCGATGCTGTCTCTCACACACGACTCTGCGATGCTATCTCTCACACACACAACTCTGCGATGCTGTCTCTCACACACACGACCTGGGATCTGGGATCAGATTGATAGATTGAACCTAGTTCACTAGGAATAGGAACCGTAGCCGTTATGATCTCCTTCCATCGGCCGACAGTCTGAGGCGTCACACGACTCTGACACACAACAGGCCAACAAATACATTAGATGGAGAAGGAATAGGAGAGACAGGTCCGAAACTTCCTACAAGGTTTCGTCTGGATGAAACCGGAAGAGGGGTTGGTGTTACAGAAGGAAGTTGTAGATTTAAAGTTTAATTACTCAAAGTGATAGTTGCGTGAATAGATGTTGCATGATTTGTGTTGGGGAGCGGTGAAGATCGAAAGAGGCTTGGAGAAAGTGTAAATCTACAAAGAAAGCGGATGTTGGAGGTGCCGCAGACTCAGGGAACGAAGACAGAAGCACAAACAGCTCCTCTAAAAAGGACAATAAATTACTACAACATGGAGTTTACAGAAAGTGCGACAGTAACAGCATGAAACTGTTGATGCATTAGTTCAGTATTTCCAGTCGCTGTAATGGTTAACAGGATTGTGTCGTCATGTGTGTGTTAGTTTTGTCATTGAGAGACAACAGGAATATACTAAACACACAGTGAATGTGGAAAAACAGAAAAAGACACTTGCTAGGTGGACTAACAAACACTGATCGGTGGGTACATGGGTACAAAAACAATCACTGCATCAGAACAATCCGTTTTATCTTCTATTCTAATTAGTCCTTAGATGAAGGTTGATAACAATAACATAAGTAACATGGAACTTGTTAATACCTGATATTTATTCGTTAGCAGATGCTTCTGGGCTGAAAATGCAGTTGTCAGTGCTAACATGTACTTGTTTCTATAGCACTATATACACTACAGAATGTTTCAAAGCACCACAAGTGTTAATGCTGTAAAAGTCATCAATTATGAAACAAATTCAAAAGCAGCTCTACAGAAGACAACAGTGGCATTATTCAGCTCAATTTTGATTCACTTCAGTCAATGTTGCAAAGTTCGTCAATTATTAATTAATGACTTCAAATAGCAGCTGGACAAAAGCTCAATGTTGTGCATTGTGAATGTGTCGGACATCTGTTCATAACACAAGCACATATTGTAAAGGGCTACAGCTGGCATTAGTGTGAACGCTCTCTTTCAGGTCCTGTGCTGTTGTTTCGAAATCTTCAGTACCGTAGTATTACTGAAAGAACACAGCACACACACTTATGTCATAATCATTTCTTTATTTATATATATTTATTATTTCTCTCAGTTTTGTTTGGAATTCTTTTTTAACCATTGCTGTTGCACTTTAGTATTTTTTCCAAAAACATAAAGCAAAAAAAAAAAAAGAGAGAAGAAACTGACAGATCTAGAAAGGAAAATAGGGCGGAGCATAACATGATTGACAGATGGAGGATGAGGAGCATCATGGTTCTCTTCATCACCATCAACACAAACTCGCACACAGACGGGTAATTGTCTGATAAACACACGCACGTCTCGCCTCAGACGATCATGTGACCGTTATTGGTTTGGTCAGACCGAAGACGAAATCGTTCAATCTCAACAACATTTCTACAGAAGCTCGTTTCCGCCACAGGATAAAAATAAAAAAGGCTAATTGCTCTTTTTTTTTTTTAGTTATACCTTACGATTCTAAGAAGAAAAAAACAGAATATTCTGACTTTTTTGTGGAATTTAGAAAAAAAGTGTAAATTGTGAGAAAAAAAGTGGAAATTGTGATTCTATATACCTTTATTCTGACCTTTTCTCGCAATTCTGAGTTTCTCACCATACCAACATATAGCTGTATTCTGACTTCGTAGAATTTCTCACAATTTTGAAGAATTGTGAGAAAAAAGTTGAAATTGTGGGTTTACATACATATTCACTTTTATAGAATTGCAATTCTGACTTTTTTCGCACAATTCTGTTTCTTGCAAGTACGACTTTATTCTCATGAGTTTATAGAATTATATTCTGACTATATTCTGAGTGTTTTTATACATGTTCAGACTTTTTCATAGAATTGGGAGGAAAAGGTTGAAATTGTGAGTTTATATACCTATATTCTAACTTTTTTTGTAAAATTGCAATTCTGACTTTTTTTTCCCGCAAGTCTGAGTTTCTACAAATGTTGACTTTTTCCACGGAATTTTCTAAGTTTCTTGCAAGTATGCCTTTATTCTCGCGAGTTTATAGGTATATTCTAACTTTTTTCGTAGAATTGCTAAGAAAAAAGTCAGAATTGTGAGAAACTAATTGTTAGATATAAATTCGTATAAATTGCCTTTGGTTTTTATTCCGTGGGGGAGAGAAGCTTCCATACATTTGGGCTCTAAACTGAAGTGAAATGAAGCGTCTGTCTGTCTGTCTGTACATTTGGCTAAAAACATCAACATGACATCAGAACAGAAATAACAAAATAAACAATATACAAAAGCTTTTCCAACAACATCCACAAAAAAATAACCAATAAAGCTTTGAAAAGGAAATGAAGCTCAAAACATCATCATCATCATCATCTATGAGCAGTACAGGACCTGTGAAACTACCCACAATGCATCTGTCATAGACATCAAACAGACAGACAGACAAATGTATGGAATGAAGGAGGTGAACAAGAAACAGGAAGGAAAAGCAAAAAACTGAAAGTGCAAAAATCACTTTGTGAGGAAATGA
>CM060630.1:32434863-32447363 GCA_030578275.1 Meda fulgida | reverse complement strand
CTCTGGTGCTTTTCTGTCAAAAATTTTTTTTTGTATTGTTTTCTTGATCGGAATGGTACGAAACTTGGTAAAGGTTTTGGCACTTGCTGTGTGAACACATAAATCATGGACATGATCTGAACAGTAAATGCTCCTGCAACAACAGCCACACTTGTGTTTCTCGCCTCAGAACTGCCGCATTGTAAATGAATGAGCGTTTCCTCTAGTGGAAGCGTTCGGAACTGCAGCCGCACAACATCTCCCTGAAGATCATTCCTGACACACACACACACATTACACACAACATCTCCCTGAAGATCATTCCTGACACACACACACACATTACACACAACATCTCCCTGAAGATCATTCCTGATACACACACACACACATTACACACAACATCTCCCTGAAGATCATTCCTGACACACACACACATTACACACAACATCTCCCTGAAGATCATTCCTGACACACACACATATTATACACAACATCTCCCTGAAGATCATTCCTGACACACACACACATTACACACAACATCTCCCTGAAGATCATTCCTGACACACACACACATTACACACAACATCTCCCTGAAGATCATTCCTGACACACACACACATTACACACACACACACACACACACATTACACACACACACATTACACACAACATCTCCCTGAAGATCATTCCTGACACACACACATTACACACACACACACACATTACACACAACATCTCCCTGAAGATCATTCCTGACACACACACACACATTACACACAACATCTCCCTGATGATCATTCCTCACACACACACACACTACACACAACATCTCCCTGAAGATCATTCCTCACACACACACACACACACATTACACACAACATCTCCCTGAAGATCATTCCTCACACACACACACTACACACAACATCTCCCTGAAGATCATTCCTCACACACACACACACATTACTCACAACATCTCCCTGAAGATCATTCCTCACACACACACACACACACACACAACATCTCCCTGAAGATCATTCCTCACATACACACACACACATTACACACAACATCTCCCTGAAGATCATTCGTCACACACACACACACACACACACACACACACACATTACTCACAACATCTCCCTGAAGATCATTCCTGACACACACACACATTACACACACACACACATTACACACACACACACATTACACACAACTGCTGCACAGTCACGGCTCTGATCTTCTCACGGTTTAGGGTAAAACGTGCTTTTGAAAATATATGTTTCATATAAAAATTGAAAATAGTATTTTTGCACATTTTTTCATAACAATAAACGTAAAATTCAGTAACTTTTTTTAAGTTCACTTTTAAAACTGTTTCACTTCAGCAATAATCTGCCGAGTGTCGTCTCTGAGAAGAGATCAAACTTCACATTTAATTTTTAGGTCTATGCTCAAAAAGTGAACAAATAGATTATAAATACAGCGTACATATATTGTAGTACCTTAAAATCCCTTAAAAATACAAAATATGAAAAAAAGCATTATTGAACTAAAATATAGTACATTCTTTCATTGAAATAAAAAAAATATTTCAGTTTTTTTTTTGACTGACACGAGAAAAACACCAGAAGGAACAAACATAAACAGCACTGATTCAAAATCAAAAGAACATAAAATCAACTTTTTTTAACAATCAAAAATAAAGGACGAATAAATGAAGCAAACACACAGATGGCGGAGCGTGTGTGTGTGTGTGTGTGTGTGTCCACGGCGCTCGCGTCACCTGTGTGTTTCTGCGTTATCTGCACTCAGCTGTTTCCCCAGAACTCTGTGACACGGGGTTGCTAGGAAACCCTGGCGCTGAGCTCCGCCCACGTGCTCCACCTCCTGCACCTGAATGGTCACCTGCTGCTGGCGGGCGGAGCCTGACGATAACGGAGGCTGTTGATTGGCCATGCGGGGGAGGCTGGTGGGGGGAGGGCTGGCGCTGGGAGACTGGTAGAGGGCGGAGCCATGCTGAAACTGAACTGCAGAAGCCCCGCCTGTGGGAGGAGTTTAACACGTCAATGTCACTGTGTGAATCACTCAACTGAGGCTGCTGATTGGACACTGACCGTGGGCCTGCATCATCCCCTGACTGCCCGGCGGAGGACTCTGATTGGCTGGTCTGAAGAGGTGGTTGTTAGGATGTGTAGGTGGAGGACTGGAGGGCTGAATACGCAACCTGAGAGAGAGAGAACACAATGAAGGTGTGTGTGTGTGTGAGTGAGAGAGAGAGTGTGTGTGTGTGTGTGAGAGAGTGTGTGTGTGTGTGTGTGTGTGAGAGAGTGTGTGTGTGTGTGTGTGTGAGAGAGTGTGTGTGTGTGTGTGTGAGTGTTCACCTCTGTAGCTGGTATGTAAGGTGACTGCTGGGCTGGTTTTCTCCATGTCCCAAAGACAGGGCCTGTAAACAGGAAGTCATTACGGTCACATCCCTTTATAGTTACACTCAGGAATGTGTGTGCTTGTGTGTGTGTGTGTGTGTGTGTGTGTTTAGCTGCACTTTAGATCAGTGGTTCTAAACCTTTTTGACTCCACTGTCCACAACAATATCCATTATATGTGTTGTTCCTCTGGTTCATCTGAACTACTACTGTATCAGTCTATGTCAGGAACAGATGACACGTTCACACCTATAACTATAACTATAACAATAACGATAAATATAACAATAACTATAAAGATAACTATAACTATAAATATAACAATCACTATAACAATAACTATAAAGATAACTATATAACGATAACTATAAATATAACAATCACTACAATAACAACTACAAACCCGATTCCAAAAAAGTTGGGACACTGTACAAATTGTGAGTAAAAAAGGAATGGAATAATTTAGAAATCTCATAAACTTATATTTTATTCACAATAGAATATAGATGACATATCAAATGTTGAAAGTGAGACATTTTGAAATGCCATGCCAAATATTGGCT
This sequence comes from Meda fulgida, assembly GCA_030578275.1. Lineage (NCBI taxonomy): Eukaryota > Metazoa > Chordata > Actinopteri > Cypriniformes > Leuciscidae > Meda > Meda fulgida. Next base: position 32,444,395 of record CM060630.1, on the reverse strand, counting down.
CCTTTTGTATTTCATGAGAGCTACACATTCCAAAAAAGTTGGGACAGGTAGCAATAAGAGGACAGAAAAGTTAAATGTACATACAAGGAACAGCTGGAGGACCAATTTGCAACTTATTAGGTCAATTGGCAACATGATTGTGTATAAAAAGAGCCTCTCAGAGTGGCAGTGTCTCTCAGAAGTCAAGATGGGCAGAGGATCACCAATTCCCCCAATGCTGCGGCGAAAAATAGTGGAGCAATATCAGAAAGGAGTTTCTCAGAGAAAAATTGCAAAGAGTTTGAAGTTATCATCATCTACAGTGCATAATATCATCCAAAGATTCAGAGAATCTGGAACAATCTCTGTGCGTAAGGGTCAAGGCCGGAAAACCATACTGAATGCCCGTGATCTTCGGGCCCTTAGACGGCACTGCATCACATACAGGAACGCTACTGTAATGGAAATCACAACGTGGGCTCAAGAATACTTCCAGAAAACATTGTCAGTGAACACAATCCACCGTGCCATTCGCCGTTGCCGGCTACAACTCTATAGGTCAAAAAAGAAGCCATATCTAAACGGGAACCAGAAGCGCAGGCGTTTTCTCTGGGCCAAGGCTCATTTAAAATGGACTGTGGCAAAGTGGAAAACTGTTCTGTGGTCAGACGAATCAAAATTTGAAGTTCTTTTTGGAAAACTGGGACGCCATGTCATCCGGACTAAAGAGGACAAGGACAACCCAAGTTGTTATCAGCGCTCCGTTCAGAAGCCAGCATCTCTGATGGTATGGGGTTGCATGAGTGCGTGTGGCATGGGCAGCTTACACATCTGGAAAGGCACCATCAATGCTGAAAGGTATATCCAAGTTCTAGAACAACATATGCTCCCATCCAGACGTCGTCTCTTTCAGGGAAGACCTTGCATTTTCCAACAAGACAATGCCAAACCACATACTGCATCAATTACAACATCATGGCTGCGTAGAAGAAGGATCCGGGTACTGAAATGGCCAGCCTGCAGTCCAGATCTTTCACCCACAGAAAACATTTGGCGCATCATAAAGAGGAAGATGCAACAAAGAAGACCTAAGACAGTTGAGCAGCTAGAAGCCTGTATTAGACAAGAATGGGACAACATTCCTATTCCTAAACTTGAGCAACTTGTCTCCTCAGTCCCCAGACGTTTGCAGACTGTTATAAAAAGAGGGGATGCCACACAGTGGTAAAAATGGCCTTGTCCCAACTTTTTTGAGATGTGTTGATGCCATGAAATTTAAAATCAACTTATTTTTCCCTTAAAATTATGCATTTTCTCAGTTTAAACATTTGATATGTCATCTATGTTGTATTCTAAATAAAATATTGAAATTTGAAAATTTCACATCATTGCATTCTGTTTTTATTCACAATTTGTACAGTGTCCCAACTTTTTTGGAATCGAGTTTGTATAAAGATAATTATAACGATAACTATAAATATTACAATCACTATAACAATAACTATAAAGATAGATATAACGATAACTATAAAGATAACTATATTAGCGTCCACAGCAGCGAACAGATATCGCCTCTCTGTGCCGTTACAGTTGTGCGGTGAACTTCGCTATTGATCAAGGGAGAAAATTATAACTATGCAACCGTCTACTACAGTCTCGCATCAGGGAGTGCATTGTAGTCTCCCTGAGGAAACATTTATTCATTTGTTGCTATAGGAGAGGAAGAATTCTGCAAACTCGTTAATTCATCTAAATCGACAACTTGTATGTTAGACCCTATACCGACTAAGCTATTGAAAGAGATGCTTCCAGAGATCATAGATCCTCTTCTTAATATCATTAATTCGTCTTTGTCTCTAGGATACGTAACAAAAACTTTTAAGCTGGCTATGATAAAACCGCTTGTTAAAAAAACGCAACTTGATCCTTCAGAATTAGTAAATTACAGGCCGATCTCAAATCTGCCTTTTCTGTCAAAGATATTAGAAAAAGCAGTATCCTCACAACTGTGTTCCTTTCTTGAAAGAAATGATATCTGCGAGGATTTTCAGTCAGGATTTAGACCGCACCATAGTACTGAGTGCTCTCATTAGAGTTACAAATGATTTACTTTTATCATCCGATCGTGGTTGTATCTCTCTATTAGTGTTACTTGATCTTAGTGCTGCATTTGACACAATTGACCACAACATTCTTTTAAATAGACTCGAAAACTCACACACTCTGTACATGCTACCATTAGGAGATATCATTAGGAAACATGGAATTAGCTTTCACTGTTATGCCGATGATACTCAGCTGTATATTTCTTCACGCACTGACGAAACTTACCAATCCACAAAATTAACGGAATGCATAGCTGATATAAAAAACTGGATGACTAGTAATTTCCTACAACTAAACTCTGAAAAACAGAGATTCTAATTATTGGACAAAAAACTTCCACACGTAATAACCTAGAATACTGTCTAACCCTAGATGGCTGCTCTGTTAAGTCTTCGTTGTGGGTTAGGAACCTGTGTGTGTGTGTGTGTGTGTGTGTGTGTGTGTGTGTGTGTGTGTGTGTGTGTGCTCTTTGATACCAATCTTTCATTTCATCTTTCATGTGTCTAGTATCTGTAAAACCGCATTTTTCCATCTTAAAAATATATCTAAATTACGACATATGCTCTCATTGACAAATGCGGAACAGTTAGTTCATGCGTTCATGACATCAAGACTAGATTATTGTAATGCTCTTCTGGGTGGTTGCCCTGCACTCTTAATAAATAAACTACAGCTGGTCCAAAACGCAGCAGCTCGAGTTCTTACCAGAACCAGGAAATATGACCATATTAGCCCGGTTCTGTCAACACTGCATTGGCTGCCTATTAAACATCGTATACATTTTAAAATATTGCTGATTACTTAAGCACTAAATGGTTTAGCTCCGCAGTACTTGAGCGAGCTCTTAACGCATTAGGGTCAGTGGGGGTCAGCGGGGGTCAGTGGGGGTCAGTGGGGTCTCACCTGTATCTGCTGGTGTAGGATCTGCTGCTCTTGCTGGTAGAGGATGTGTTGTTGCTGTGTGTGTTCCATCATCCGCTCGTCCTGCGCCGCTGCATACATCTTCTGCAGCTGCTCACACTCCTGCACGCACACACACGCCCACACACGCACGCCCACGGACACACACACACCAACGTTTTGAATAAGTGAATGCACAATAAAGAACACAAGGTTTTATTGTGTCATTTCATGTTATTTGCATTTCTGTTCTTGAGTTTTATCATGAAAAAATAAACACTAAGGAATTGGTCATGCTCATAATGTGAACACACCTGTGAGTGTGTGTGTGTGTGTACCTGTTTGAGCTGGCGGATCAGGCTGTTGTTCTCCATCTGGGTCTTGAAGGCCTGGATGGTAGCGGCTCCATCAGAGAAGCGGCGCACCGGAGAGAAGCGCTCCATCGGCAGATGAAGGGTGTTGCAGTCTTTATACGACGACCTGAAACACACACACAAGCGCTTTGCGTTTATAAGACGTGTGTGAGCTCATGTGGCGGTGAGGGCTCTAACACCGATCCATTACCATCTGTCCATAATAAAAGTGCATCTGTCCATCATAAAAGTGCATCTGTCCATCATAAAAGTGCATCTCTCCATCATAAAAGTGCATCTCTCATCATAAAAGTGCATCTGTCCATCATAAAAGTGCAACTCTCCATCATAAAAGTGCCTCTGTCCATCATAAAATTGCATCTCTCCATCATAAAAGTGCATCTAAAGTGCATCTGTCCATCATAAAAGTGCAACTCTCCATCATAAAAGTGCCTCTGTCCATCATAAAATTGCATCTCTCCATCATAAAAGTGCATCTAAAGTGCATCTGTCCATCATCCTTATCATCTTCTAAAGAGTGCTCGGACTGCTACGCTTCAGCATGTGGAACGAACATCAACAACACTCACAAAAGCCCCGCACAGCGCACAAACACGTCACAGATCTGACATGTGACTCAGCGGCAGGGGACCAATCACGTTCAGGCACTTCGTACAGCGATCGCAAGTCTGCCCTGCAGTTCCTTAATGAACACGACCGGAGACAGGTCAAAGGTCAAAGCTAAACTCATGAGGGTCACCATAGGCAACACTTCCTCTTCATCCTGACGCTTCTGTGACCTCACTTCCTCTTCATCCTGACACTTCTGTGACCTCACTTCCTTTGCAGACAGGAAGTCAGCAAGATCTGCTCCTCTGATGTCATTTCCAGAGCAGCGTTCCAACAACATCTATAGCAACTTTTAATTAAAATACAGGTCCTTCTCAAAAAATAAGCATATTGTGATAAAATTCATTATTTTCCATAATGTAATGATAAAAATTAAACTTTCATATATTTTAGATTCATTGCACGCCAACTGAAATATTTCAGGTCTTTTATTGTTTTAATACTGATGATTTTGGCATACAGCTCATGAAAACCCCAAATTCCTGTCTCAAAAAATTTGCATATTTCATCCGACCAATAAAAGAAGTGTTTTTAATACAAAAAAAAAAAGTTAACCTTCAAATAATTATGTTCAGTTATGCACTCAATACTTGGTCGGGAATCCTTTTGCAGAAATGACTGCTTCAATGCGGCGTGGCATGGAGGCAATCAGCCTGTGGCACTGCTGAGGTGTTCTGGAGGCCCAGGATGCTTCGAGAGCGGCCTTAAGCTCATCCAGAGTGTTGGGTCTTGCGTCTCTCAACTTTCTCTTCACAATATCCCACAGATTCTCTATGGGGTTCAGGTCAGGAGAGTTGGCAGGCCAATTGAGCACAGTAATACCATGGTCAGTAAACCATTTACCAGTGGTTTTGGCACTGTGAGCAGGTGCCAGGTCATGCTGAAAAATGAAATCGTCATCTCCATAAAGCTTTTCAGCAGGTGGAAGCATGAAGTGCTCCAAAATCTCCTGATAGCTAGCTGCATTGACCCTGCCCTTGATAAAACACAGTGGACCAACACCAGCAGCTGACATGGCACCCCAGACCATCACTGACTGTGGGTACTTGACACTGGACTTCAGGCATTTTGGCATTTCCTTCTCCCCAGTCTTCCTCCAGACTCTGGCACCTTGATTTCCGAATGACATGCAACCAATGAGCAACAGTCCAGTGCTGCTTCTCTGTAGCCCAGGTCAGGCGCTTCTGCCGCTGTTTCTGGTTCAAAAGTTCTGTGTTTTTCTGCTGATGTTCACGCCGTACAATCTTCATATTTCCACAACAAGATCAACAGCGCCTCTAACAAACGTTCACTGTTCAAGACACTTAACTCTCTCCTCTGTCCACCTCAACCACCACCCACCTCCTCGCTAACTGCTGATGATTTTGCTAACTTCTTCTCTAACAAAACTACAACTATCAGCAGTCAGTTCTCAGCTTCACACACACAGGAACACGGACTAACCTCTCCCACAGCCAACAACCTTCTCTTCTCCTTCACTCCACTAACCGGGGATGAAGTATCTAAACTTCTCCTCTCTAGTCATCCTACCACCTGCCCTCTGGACCCCATCCCCTCACACCTTCTACAAGCAATCTCTCCCACACTTCTTCCAGCTCTCACACACATCATCAACTCATCCCTCCACACTGGCATTTTCCCTACAGCATTCAAGCAGGCTCGGGTAACGCCACTGCTTAAAAAAACAACGTTAAACACATCACTTTTAGTGAATTACAGACCTGTCTCTCTCCTACCATTCATTGCAAAAACACTTGAACGAGTTGCTTTCAACCAAGTATCATCTTTTCTGTCTCTGAACAACCAGCTGGATATCAACCAATCTGGCTTCAAGAAAGGACATTCAACCGAGACTGCATTGCTGTCGGTCACCGAAGCCCTGCGGATCGCAAAAGCTGCTTCCAAATCATCTGTTCTCATCCTCCTGGATCTGTCTGCTGCCTTCGACACTGTGAACCATCAGATCCTTCTGTCCACCCTCTCATCACTCGGCATCACAGGTACTCCTCTCCACTGGTTTGTGTCCTATCTCACAGGTAGGTCCTTCAGGGTCACATGGAGAGGTGAGGTACCCAAAGCACATCAACTGACCACAGGGGTTCCCCAGGGTTCAGTTCTTGGACCGCTCCTCTTCTCCATTTACACCACATCACTAGGACCCATCATACAGGCACATGGCTTCTCTTACCATTGCTATGCTGATGACACCAAGCTCTACCTCTCATTTCAACCAGATGATCCCACAGTAGCTGTACGGATCTCAAGCTGTCTGGCGGACATCTCGGCATGGATGAAGGAACATCAACTACAGCTCAACCTGGCAAAGACTGAGCTTCTATCCTCCCTGCCAAGCCGTCTCTACAGCATGACTTCTCCATCCAGCTAGATTCTTCCTCAATCACCTCATCAAGGTCCGTCAGAAATCTTGGAGTAATCTTTGATGATCACCTGACCTTCACAGACCACATCACAACGACAACTCGATCATGCAGGTTTGCTATGCACAACATCAGGAAGATCAGGCCTTTCCTAACTGAGCATGCAACACAACTTCTTGTCCAGGCCCTGGTCATTTCTAGGCTTGATTACTGCAATGCTCTCCTGGCTGGACTTCCAGCATGTGCAACTAAACCTCTACAAATGATCCAGAATGCTGCAGCTCGTCTGGTCTTCAACAAGCCCAAAAGGGCCCACGTCACTCCTCTGTTTATCTCTCTGCACTGGCTACCACTCGCTGCTCGCATCAAGTTCAAGGTGTTGACACTTGCTTACAGACTGATCTCAGGATCAGCTCCCTCCTACTTCCACTCACTTCTACAAGTCTACATCCCTACCAGAAGCCTACGATCAGTCAATGAGCGACGGCTCGTGGTACCATCACAGAGAGCCTCAAATTCACTCTCCAGAACATTCTCATTCACGGTACCATGCTGGTGGAATGATCTGCCCACCCTCATCCGGAATGCAGTATCCCTGACAGCATTCAAAAGACAACTGAAAACTCATCTCTTCCGTGAGCATTTAACATAAAAAAAACCTTTTCCTTTAAATCCCTGCTTATCTGGCTTATACTACTCCGAGCAATATCTGAACTTTGTATTTTGAGCACTTCTTGCGTTGTTTTTGTCTCTTCACGATGACTCGCTTGGTTTAGTCCTCAGTTGTAAGTCGCTTTGGATAAAAGCGTCTGCTAAATGACTAAATGTGAATGTAAAAGTGGCTTGACCTGGGGAATGCGGCACCTGTAGCCCATTTCCTGCACACGCCTGTGCACGGTGGCTCTGGATGTTTCTACTCCAGACTCAGTCCACTGCTTCCGCAGGTCCCCCAAGGTCTGGAATCGGTCCTTCTCCACAATCTTCCTCAGGGTCCGGTCACCTCTTCTCGTTGTGCAGCGTTTTTTGCCACACTTTTTCCTTCCCACAGACTCCCCACTGAGGTGCCTTGATACAGCACTCTGGGAACAGCCTATTTGTTCAGAAATGTCTTTCTGTGTCTTACCCTCTTGCTTGAGGGTGTCAATGATGGCCTTCTGGACAGCAGTCAGGTCGGCAGTCTCACCCATGATTTCGATTTTGAGTAATGAAACAGGCTGGGAGTTTTTAAAAGCCTCAGGAATCTTTTGCAGGTGTTTAGAGTTAATTAGTTGATTCAGATGATTAGGTTAATAGCTCGTTTAGAGAACCTTTTCATGATATGCTAATTTTTTGAGACAGGAATTTTGGGTCTTCATGAGCTGTATGCCAAAATCATCAGTATTAAAACAATAAAACACCTGAAATATTTCAGTTGGTGTGCAAGGGCAGGGTCAATGCAGCTAGCTATCAGGAGATTTTGGAGCACTTCATGCTTCCACCTGCTGAAAAGATTTATGGAGATGAAGATTTCATTTTTCAGCACGACCTGGCACCTGCTCACAGTGCCAAAACCACTGGTAAATGGTTTACTGACCATGGTATTACTGTGCTCAATTGGCCTGCCAACTCTCCTGACCTGAACCCCATAGAGAATCTGTGGGATATTGTGAAGAGAAAGTTGAGAGACGCAAGACCCAACACTCTGGATGAGCTTAAGGCCGCTCTCGAAGCATCCTGGGCCTCCAGAACACCTCAGCAGTGCCACAGGCTGATTGCCTCCATGCCACACGGATTGAAGCAGTCATTTCTGCAAAAGGATTCCCGACCAAGTATTGAGTGCATAACTGAACATAATTATTTGAAGGTTGACTTTTTTTTTTTTTGTATTTAAAAACACTTCTTTTATTGGTCGGATGAAATATGCTAATTTTTTGAGACAGGAATTTTGGGTTTTCATGAGCTGTATGCCAAAATCATCAGTATTAAAACAATAAAAGACCTGAAATATTTCAGTTGGTGTGCAATGAATCTAAAATATATGAAAGTTTAATTTTTATCATTACATTATGGAAAATAATAAACTTTATCACAATATGCTAATTTTTTTAGAAGGACCTGTATATATAATAATGAAGCCCTCTCTAGATGGGCTTACAGCTCTATGAGCTGTTCCGCTGGGTCCTAAAGTCAGTTCATAGTTTGCATTCAGAAATCTATTTAGACATTATATATTAATTTTTCATAACGTTTTAGAATTTTTTGTTGTAATTTTGACCATTTGTCAGGTTTTTCCATATATACTGAAGTGTCAGATATCGTAATAATTCAAGATAGTAAGATTACAGCTTCAAATAATGCTGTTTTTAATTTTACAATTTATTTTGCAGTTGTGTGTGTGAGGGTGAGTGTGTGTGTCTGTGTGTATGTGAGTATTTGCGTGTGCGCATGTGTGTGTGTTCATGAGAGCATATGTGTGTATGTGAGTGTGTGTATGTGCATGTGAGTGTGTGTGCGTGTGTGTGTACATAAGTGTGTGTGAGTGTGTTTGAGGTTGTATGCATGTGTGTGTGAGTGTGTGCGTGAGTGAGTGAGTATATGTATGTGTGTGTGAGTGTGTGTGTGTGTGTGTGCGTGTGTGTGAGTGTGTATATGTGTGTGTGTGAGTGTGTGTGTGTGTGTGTGTGAGTGTGTGTCCCTCACCGGCAGTGTTGTTCGGGGGTCCAGCCCCTCTGCCGGGCTCTCTGTGTGTCCGAGAGCTCGCTGGTCATGTGACAGGGACCCGTGCCATGTGTTGTGTGCCGCTTGGAACTGTTCGCCAGATACCTGGACCACAGGAATCAGGATCAGGCTCTGATTGGCTGCCGTCAGCCTCTGACGGGCCACTCATCCAATCGGCACAGACTCAGAGCGGCTCCGCTCTGCCTTTTAGCCGGGCATTTTTGCAAAGCGATTAGACAGAAGCAAAGCCACAGAAGGGAAACTTGCCGTCGACTGGCACAAGAGGTCAGAGGTCACTTAAGAGTCGAGAGAATTTAGAGGCGGTTTAGAAAGTGATGCTGATGGACAGAGAGAGAGAGAGAGAGAGAGAGAGAGAGAGAGAGAGAGAGAGAGGGAGAGAGAGAGAGAGAGGCTAAAGCCTGAAGTACTGAAAGTTCACGGCTTCACAAGACCACGGCTCCCAGCGAAGCAAAAGCTCACTTACACACA
>CM060630.1:32417363-32427363 GCA_030578275.1 Meda fulgida | reverse complement strand
TATTTATATTTATATGTATATGTATATGTGTGTGTGTGTGTGTTCATACAGGCATCAGAGATCACAATATGCATAGATAAACATATACAATATACAATTAAAAAAGAATGACCAAACCATCAGTTATCAAATTAAAAAAATTGAATTTTTTTAGGAAAGACCATTTGAATCAGTTTTTCATTCAACGGGGTAAAAAATACAGACGGCAACAGTTCAAAAGCAGAGGCGAGAAGATATTCTTATCATTCATAATATTATTTCTCTTATTTAATGCTCTCCCTTCATAGATACTTTCTATTCTTGGTTATGCAGTCCCGAACATTTTTTTTGCCATTGTTATGTGCCATTGTACAAACACACACATTTCTATATTACTAACAGAGCACTGTCGCTCTACACTGGCCAAGTGGGGACCTGAACGATGTTTACCTATCGAACAGGGGACTCCCATAGCCTACAATGGAACTGTGTGTGTGTGTGTGAACAGTGAAGTCTGTCTTCATTATGTAACTTTTATATATATATATATATTATATATATATATAATGTTTATATATTATATATGTAATATGTAATTATATAATGTTTACACAGGCATCAGACACACACAAACACACACATTTCTATATTACTAACAGAGCACTGTCGCTCTACACTGGCCAAGTGGGGACCTGAACGATGTTTACCTATCGAACAGGGGACTCCCATAGCCTACAATGGAACTATGTAACTTGTGTATATATGTATATTTATATTTATATGTATATGTATATGTGTGTGTGTGTGTGTTCATACAGGCATCAGAGATCACAATATGCATAGATAAACATATACAATATACAATTAAAAAAGAATGACCAAACCATCAGTTATCAAATTAAAAAAATTAGAATTTTTTGAGGAAAGACCATTTGAATCTGTTTTGTAACGGGGTAAAAAAATACCGACGGCAACAGTTCAAAAGCAGAGGCTCTTATCATTCATATTATTAATTTTCTTCTTTAACGGTCTCTCTTCATAGATACTTTCTATGCTTGGTTATGCAGTCCGTTTAGGGTTCATGGGATAAATCAAACAGAAATAGCTCTTTAAGGTAACAATTTCAGGTCATTACTTTATACAGTCAATAATGATTATATTAATCAAAGTGAACTTCGCGTCCCCAGTTGGATGGTAAAGAACGACACCAGTTCTTCTGCTTTGTACATTTCTTGCCATCACAAAAACACGGTAAAGATTTTGGAGGTCAATCTCAAAATGTTCTGTTGACTTGCTGCACTGAACAATTTTACTTCATTCAGTTGAAATATATGAAGTAGAGATGTTCATTTAACATTTTGTTTTCTGACTGACAGCTGATGCTTGTTAACCAGTCATCAGCAGTTAACTGACATTATTTTAAGGTTAGATTAGAATTAAATGTAATTAGAAAAGATAAGTGTCTGTGACCCATTCAAATACCTCAAAAATGTAGATTTACATGTGCAAATAGCAGCATAAACAACAGAACATGAGGATTCACACACACCGTCACATCAAGCACCCGCAGTGCTTCTGTGAACACAGTAAACCAGAATAAAAGTGTATATATAACTGTATATATATATATTAGTGCTGTCAGTTTAACGCGTTATTAACGGCGTTAACGCAAACACATTTTAACGGCGTCAAATTTTTTAACGCGAGATTAACGCTCTTTTTGGCCTAGCAAACATTGTAGTTTTTTCACATGCTGTTGCAACAACTGGTAACGTTAGAAAAACTACAACATCACACCGGATAGCTAGACCGGAAACAAAACAAAACGCGGGACTAGATTTGATGGCCGAGTGCGAGCGCGGGCGGTAATGCACTCACTCTGTGTGTGCGGGTACGGGAGAATACAACGATTCGGGACTCCCACAAACTAGAAAAATCTATGAATAAAACATAAAAACTAATACATTTTTATTCTTATGTTGCAGAAAAGCAACAAGAACAACTAAAACAAAATAGAAACGATTTACAGGCCAGAGTTACTTTTTATAACATGTTTGCAGCGTTGAGCGATGCAGCCAATCACAGACATGTGTTGATTTCTTAAACGCAATGGCCAATCAGATGCATTTAAAATAGACTCCCCTCACTGCTCAAAACTGACTTTTTGTTCAGTGCTGAATTCTGTAAATTGGCAAATCCTCTAATTAAAACAAACAAAGTGTATATATTATGAAAGATTCATTGTGCAGTCAGCTTCATTGATAATAACAGAGATGTGTGAGATTGCGATGAACTGATGTCAGCTTTTTAGGAATTTTTAAAGGATTGCACTTTGTGCGCATTCAGTCATCCCAAACCATGCACTCAGTAGCCTGCTTGCTTTTATATTATAACAGTGGTTTGTGTGTTAATGCTTTAATAACAAATAATTGATCAGGAGCATTTATGCTGATGTGTATGGTGGCGACACGTAGGCGAAGTAGCCTACAAATAAAGTCTATTTGCGGGCGGGAGCGGGACAAAAATGTTGCGGGCGGGAGAAAGTAACATAGAAAGTAGTTGAGAACGTCAGTTATAACGACCCACGTATTAAAAAGAAATGGACGGTTTTAAATCGGGCTCGGGACGGGCTCATAATTACAGTAAATGTGTCGGGCCGGGCTCGGACACAATGCGCACGGGCTCGGGTCGGGCTTGATTTTTTGGGCCCGATCTAAGCTCTACAATGGATGACTTCAGACAGAAGCACATGGATACCACAGCTAAGAACTAACTTATTGCTGATCCACTTTTCCTTGTTGATAAGAGCATTAAAATTAGAAAAAATGATGGGACAAATAGAAATCAAGGGACATTTAGAATAGATAAAAATGTGGGATTAATCGCGAGTTAACTATGGCATTAATGCGATTAATCGCGATTAAATATTTGAATCGTTTGACAGCACTAATATATATATATATATTTACACAACATTATTTTCAACTGAAAATTGTAAGCTTTTCATGTGTTTTGGCCGCTCATTTACGCGAAAATGCCTTTTTTGAGGCCTGACAATGCAAACTTTCCAACCCGGTCACACTAAATGCGTCTCTATTGCACGCATTGTGTTTATCATGCAATTTATACGTGAAAAGTCGTTTTTACGTGCATATGATACGCATGGGTAGGTTTAGTAGTGGTGTGGGGTACGCATGTATTATACGTTTGGTTAGGATCAGTGTTGTGGGGTGTGTGTGTATTACATGCAATAAAGTGCGTACCATATGCATGTAAAAACTAATTTCCGCATGTAAATTGCACGATAAGCACAATGCGTGCTATAGAGATGTATTTTCATGAGATCAGGCTTGTCATGCACAAGCATATAACATGTTCACATGTGTACTTATGATCAGGTGTTCACATGCACATGTTCATCTACCATTGGGGTCTATTTTAAGAAGACATGGTGTTTCCTTCCATTTTTATGCTGACGACACACACACACACACACACACACACACACACACACACATATATATATATACCTATCAAGAGAAATGATCCGTCTGCATTAATTTCTCTTTTATTATGCTTAGAAATCTTGGCTTGCTCAAAACTTTTTGTCTTTAAATGAAGTCAAAACTGAGGTGATAGTTTTCGGCCCCACTGATAATTTTAATACCACCAGCATCGATTTGAGGAGCTTCTCTGCATTCAGATCTACGCATGACAAACAAATATCTTCGGTGATTGGATCTAGTTTCTATCAACTCCGTCTTTTGTATCAAATTAAACACTTCCTATCTGACAAAACTCTAGAGATGTCTGTTCATGCTTTTATTACTTCCCGTTTAGACTACTGCAACTCATTGTATTGCGGTATTTCCAAGTCACAAATCGCTCGCCTTCAACTGGTCCAAAATGCTGCAGCAAGATTTATTCGCAAAAGTCATAAATATGATCACATGATGATAATGATACATTTTATTTATATTGCGCTTTTCTCCAACCCAAAACGATACAAAAACAATACACAGTATCAATATATATATATATATAAAGAGATTAAAAATTGTAACATTACAAAATTTAATGACAGTACATTTCAAATACCTAAAAATGGTACATTAAGTGGTTTTGTTCAAGTCAAAATATTACTTAACATTAATGAACCAACCTACATACAATAAAACTACATTTTTGGGGGGGTAAAATCAAGCAGAAATATCACTTCAATGTAACAATTGCAGGTCACGACACAAGTTAAACTGTACATGATCTAGACTCTAGATAAATGAAATGCAATCGCAGCAGTAAGTCAGGGGAATGCTTATATTTATTTCTTTGGTTTCAATTTTGAACATGTTGCAGTTCTTTTTAAAAAGGTATACATTTTGATATAATTATAAAATGGTATAACATGATTTGATACTGTATATTAGCAGATATTACACATTTTTCACTTCAACAACAAAGTGGAGACCCTCTTTTCTGTAATGAAAGACCAATCTTATGGGTTGTGGTCTCTCAGACATTGGCCAATATCAGTAAAAAAAAAAAACATTGTTTCCCTTAGGGCTTAAATGAACCAGATTTTTTTTTTACATCCTTACACTTTTAGACAGGTGATGCTTGCAACCCGACCATAATCCATTAGCCGACAAGATTAGAATGTTATATTCTAATTAAATTAGAATGTATGTATTTCTCAATACTTATCACTGTTTTAAAAGCTCTACACTCCGTTGTCTTAACCAACTTTCAGCTTCACTGCAGTAAATTTCACATTCAAAACGCATTAAAACTACCAAAACACATCATTCATGTCTCAAAATACGTCATTCTTTCAGAACACTAGTAAAGGTTTCACCCAACAAACAAAATTAAAAATACAAATCAAAAAACACAAACAACAGGCAGTAATATGCACTATTTTCTGCTGTTCAGAATTCAAGGCAGTTTATTTTACATGGTTCATGTTTACATTAATGTACACAATTATTTCCTTTTGTATAGATGGCGATGAAAATGAAAAACTAAGACTAGTGTAGGTGTTTAGTTACATCTTAATTGTTCTGATAGGTTTTTTTTAGATTCAGAATATATTTCAATGTGGTATATGGTATAAAAATATATTGCAAATTTCAGTCTTATTCATTTTTGTTTGAGTTGAAATGTTTTTAACTTAAATATAACAGTCTTGGAAATAATATGTAAGCATGTGCAAATTGGCCTGTACAGTAAATCAAGTTCTGCTGGTCTTTGTGTTTAAGTGAGAAATGAATTCATGTAAATTGAAAGATCTCAGTTTAGCCGGACACTGATCTTGTGATCACTGTGTGAAGAGTTTCATGGTATTAATTAATCTTGAGAAGGTATTAATCTTTCAGTTTAAACACAAATGTGTACTGTAATGTAAACATTGACCATGTAACATAAAATGCTGTGAATTCGGAACAACAGAAAACAGCAGAAATATTTTATAATGCTCCAGTTATTTGTGTTTTTTGTATTTTATGAGTGAAAAGTGTGTTTGTTGGGTGAGCTTTACTAGTGTTCTGGAAGAACTGTATTAGCAGCTGTAAATGGATATTCTGAAATAGGTAGTTTCATGTGTATGTAGACTCTTGTGTGTGGATTGAGTTGCTGCACATCCCCCCACACGCAATTTACATCTCAATACTTGAAGGTGTGTGTGTGTGTGTCATGGAGAAACCGGCCTAAAGATCTCACAACTCTATCAATACAGTTACCAATGTCCAAGAATCTGTGGAACTTCTCAAATAAACTACAATAAACTAGAGAAAACGCTGGGATTTACTCTGACAAATTAAATTACAGGTTTTTACAGTCGCTAGGACACATTTCTCAATATTTAGGTACATTTTCAAAACTCTTCACTCAGTTCTTCATTTCACATTCAAAATGCACTGACACTTCCTTCATGTCTCAAATCCCAACTCAATCTTCCAGAACACTAGTAAAGGTTTCACCCAACAAACACACTTCGTCACTCATAAAACAGAAAAAACACAAACAACAGGAGCATTACACAATATTTTCTTTTGCAAATTGGTTTTACAAAACAAGAATGGCACTACTCTACTGTTTTTAATTCACTGCAGTTTAATATTAGATTTTAGAATCAGAATATTTATTTCAATATGATATTACTGTGGAAATGTTGCAAATCTCGGTCTTATCATTTTTTGTTGTTAGGTTTTGAAAATAAGTTTAACAGTTTTAAAAAAGAGAATGTAAACGTGCAAATTATCCTGTATAGCACATAAAATTGTTTGTGTTTAAGAGAGAAAATAATTCATGTAAATGGAACAAAATCCATCAGATGACATTGTTCAAAGCACTGATCCACAGTTTAGCTCATATAGACGGATGGTGTGATCACTGTGTGAAGAGAGTTTTCCACAGTAATATCATATTGAAATAAATATTCTGATTCTAAAATCTAATATTAAACTGCAGTGAATTAAAAACAGTAGAGTAGTGCCATTCTTGTTTTGTAAAACCAATTTGCAAAAGAAAATATTGTGTAATGCTCCTGTTGTTTGTGTTTTTTCTGTTTTATGAGTGACGAAGTGTGTTTGTTGGGTGAAACCTTTACTAGTGTTCTGGAAGATTGAGTTGGGATTTGAGACATGAAGGAAGTGTCAGTGCATTTTGAATGTGAAATGAAGAACTGAGTGAAGAGTTTTGAAAATGTACCTAAATATTGAGAAATGTGTCCTAGCGACTGTAAAAACCTGTAATTTAATTTGTCAGAGTAAATCCCAGCGTTTTCTCTAGTTTATTGTAGTTTATTTGAGACGTTCCACAGATTCTTGGACATTGGTAACTGTATTGTTAGAGTTGTGAGATCTTTAGGCCGGTTTCTCCATGACACACACACACACACACACACCTTCAAGTATTGAGATGTAAATTGCGTGTGGGGGGATGTGCAGCAACTCAATCCACACACAAGAGTCTACATACACATGAAACTACCTATGTCAGAATATCCATTTACAGCTGCTAATACAGTTCTTCCAGAACACTAGTAAAGCTCACCCAACAAACACACTTTGTCACTCATAAAATACAAAAAACACAAATAACTGGAGCATTATAAAATATTTCTGCTGTTTTCTGTTGTTCCGAATTCACAGCATTTTATGTTACATGGTCAATGTTTACATTACAGTACACATTTGTGTTTAAACTGAAAGATTAATACCTTCTCAAGATTAATTAATACCATGAAACTCTTCACACAGTGATCACAAGATCAGTGTCCGGCTAAACTGAGATCTTTCAATTTACATGAATTCATTTCTCACTTAAACACAAAGACCAGCAGAACTTGATTTACTGTACAGGCCAATTTGCACATGCTTACATATTATTTCCAAGACTGTTATATTTAAGTTAAAAACATTTCAACTCAAACAAAAATGAATAAGACTGAAATTTGCAATATATTTTTATACCATATACCACATTGAAATATATTCTGAATCTAAAAAAAACCTATCAGAACAATTAAGATGTAACTAAACACCTACACTAGTCTTAGTCTTTCATTTTCATCACCATCTATACAAAAGGAAATAATTTTGTACATTAATGTAAACATGAACCATGTAAAATAAACTGCCTTGAATTCTGAACAGCAGAAAATAGTGCATATTACTGCCTGTTGTTTGTGTTTTTTGATTTGTATTTTTAATTTTGTTTGTTGGGTGAAACCTTTACTAGTGTTCTGAAAGAATGACTTATTTTGAGACATGAATGATGTGTTTTGGTAGTTTTAATGCGTTTTGAATGTGAAATTTACTGCAGTGAAGCTGAAAGTTGGTTAAGACAACGGAGTGAAGAGCTTTTAAAACAGTGATAAGTATTGAGAAATACATACATTCTAATTTAATTAGAATATAACATTCTAATCTTGTCGGCTAATGGATTATGGTCGGGTTGCAAGCATCACCTGTCTAAAAGTGTAAGGATGTAAAAAAAAAATCTGGTTCATTTAAGCCCTAAGGGAAATAATGTTTTTTTTTTTTTACTGATATTGGCCAATGTCTGAGAGACCACAACCCATAAGATTGGTCTTTCATTACAGAAAAGAGGGTCTCCACTTTGTTGCTGAAGTGAAAAATGTGTAATATCTGCTAATATACAGTATCAAATCATGTTATACCATTTTATAATTATATCAAAATGTATACCTTTTTAAAAAGAACTGCAACATGTTCAAAATTGAAACCAAAGAAATAAATATAAGCATTCCCCTGACTTACTGCTGCGATTGCATTTCATTTATCTAGAGTCTAGATCATGTACAGTTTAACTTGTGTAGTGACCTGCAATTGTTACATTGAAGTGATATTTCTGCTTGATTTAACCCCCCAAAAATGTAGTTTTATTGTATGTAGGTTGGTTAATTAATGTTAAGTACTATTTTGACTTGAACAAAACCACTTAATGTACCATTTTTAGGTATTTGAAATGTACTGTCATTAAATTTTGTAATGTTACAATTTTTAATCTCTTTATATATATATATATATATATATATATATATATATATATATATATATATATATATTGGTACTGTATATTGTTTTTGTATCGTTTTGGGTTGGAGAAAAGCGCAATATAAATAAAATGTATCATTATCATCATGTGATCATATTTACGACTTTTGCTGTCAAAAAAACAAAAAGTCAGTTTTGAGCAGTGAGGGGAGTCTATTTTAAATGCATCTGATTGGCCATTGCGTTTAAGAAATCAACACATGTCTGTGATTGGCTGCATCGCTCAACGCTGCAAACATGTCATAAAAAGTAACTCTGGCCTGTAAATCGTTTCTATTTTGTTTTAGTTGTTCTTGTTGCTTTTCTGCAACATAAGAATAAAAATGTATTAGTTTTTATGTTTTATTCATAGATTTTTCTAGTTTGTGGGAGTCCCGAATCGTTGTATTCTCCCGTACCCGCACACACAGAGTGAGTGCATTACCGCCCGCGCTCGCACTCGGCCATCAAATCTAGTCCTGCGTTTTGTTTTGTTTCCGGTCTAGCTATCCGGTGTGATGTTGTAGTTTCTCTAACGTTACCAGTTGTTGCAACAGCATGTGAAAAAACTACAATGTTTGCTAGGCCAAAAAGAGCGTTAATCTCGCGTTAAAAAATTTGACGCCGTTAAAATGTGTTTGCGTTAACGCCGTTAATAACGCGTTAAACTGACAGCACTAATATATATATATACAGTTATATATACACTTTTATTCTGGTTTACTGTGTTCACAGAAGCACTGCGGGTGCTTGATGTGACGGTGTGTGTGAATCCTCATGTTCTGTTGTTTATGCTGCTATTTGCACATGTAAATCTACATTTTTGAGGTATTTGAATGGGTCACAGACACTTATCTTTTCTAATTACATTTAATTCTAATCTAACCTTAAAATAATGTCAGTTAACTGCTGATGACTGGTTAACAAGCATCAGCTGTCAGTCAGAAAACAAAATGTTAAATGAACATCTCTACTTCATATATTTCAACTGAATGAAGTAAAATTGTTCAGTGCAGCAAGTCAACATAACATTTTGAGATTGACCTCCAAAATCTTTACCGTGTTTTTGTGATGGCAAGAAATGTACAAAGCAGAAGAACTGGTGTCGCTCTTTACCATCCAACTGGGGACGCGAAGTTCATTTTGATTAATATAATCATTATTGACTGTATAAAGTAGTGACCTGAAATTGTTACTTTAAAGAGCTATTTCTGTTTGATTTATCCCATGAACCCTAAACGGACTGCATAACCAAGCATAGAAAGTATCTATGAAGAGAGACCGTTAAAGAAGAAAAATAATAATATGAATGATAAGAGCCTCTGCTTTTGAACTGTTGCCGTCGGTATTTTTTTACCCCGTTACAAAACAGATTCAAATGGTCTTTCCTCAAAAAATTCTAATTTTTTTAATTTGATAACTGATGGTTTGGTCATTCTTTTTTAATTGTATATTGTATATGT
>CM060630.1:32384863-32412363 GCA_030578275.1 Meda fulgida | reverse complement strand
TAATTCTACCATTAAAAAAAACACATTTGATTTTCTATTTGAATCCAATGTAGAATGTGTCACTTTTAAATATACAGATTAGTTCTCTAGGACTAGCAAATTAAAAACCAATGCAATATGATGATGTCAATAGATGGCACTCACAGACTGTTTTTTAACGAGGTTAGGATAAATATTTTTTGCTTTTACACTGTGTGTGTGGGTGTTGGTGTGTGTGGTGAAGAATTTTGGTTGGGGTCGTTGTAGGTTACAGTTTAGTTTATAGTTTGGCCAAAAGCACTTTGTGTTTTATTGTGAGTGTTCTACATATAATATAAGTAAAAACTTTGGCCGTTTGAATTTACGTCCTCGAGGAATAAAATGAGAGTATGTTTTTGTGTAACAGTTCAATCGCACCCACACCCTCACCCACACAACACCAAACACATACACACACACAAACACATCACACTTTTTGAACGTGAGTGAGTACAAAGCCTTTAATAAGAATAGTTTAGCATCCAAATTTCATACAAATGTTGAAACAGTTTGATTTCTAATGGAGAGTTTACGTGAGCCTAACTCCGCTTACTTTCACTTTCGCTTTTCATTATTTCGGTTACTTTTGTTTTATGTTTTTTGTAAATTTTGTTCTGTTCTGAATATCATTAAATTTAAACAATTGCTTGACATGGATATTTTGGAGTGTATCATCAAATCAGAATAATTATCTCGGTTTCCCTAGTTATTATTTTTATTTTTTCATTTTATAACAGGTAAGGCAATTACTATTCTTGTGTCTGTATACTATGTAGATCTATCTATCTATATATCTATCTATCTATCTATCTATCCTATCTCTCTATCTATCTATCTATTTCTATCTATTTATCTATCCTATCTATCCATCTATCTATATGAATTATTAAATAACTTATTTTTGTATAAAATAAAAATTTCCCCCCTACCATCCACCCCCGACCACCAGAGCTGCCTATTCCTACAAACATCTCAGTGCTGAAGCGGAACTACAGAGCGTTCGGCAGATAGCGAGCAGATGGCAGCATGTGTGTTGTATCGAGGCAGGGTCAGCCAGGGGAATTTTCGGTCTTGCTTTTATGTACTTAGTTATGTGTCTGTTAATCCATGGACCGTAGCTGTCTCATTTTTCAATTTAGGTTCTGAAGGTTGTCTCGCTACTTGTGGTTGATATGTGCCCTATGATGTGCACTTTGCAGAGCCCACACTGATGCAAGCTCCACAGCACACTTCTTTTCACAGTCAAAGCGGGGATACGTTTTAAACGTCGTGCACAATAACCTAAAGGCACGGGGCTGGCGGTGGCGACCGGCTTGCCCGCACCGCTGATCGCAGCTATATTTAATATTTGAAACTAGATTTAGTAATTCTGAAAATATTACATAAAATTACAGCAACAAGACAAGGCTCATGTTTATACCATAAATTGGGGGGTGGAGTAATGTAATGTAATTGTTTGTTTCGCAGGTTTCTGTCAAACTGAGCACATCTAGGTTATTGTTGTAATATATCATTAACAATAAGTGCTTGGAAGTGAGGAATGGAATATCAACAACCAAGCTTTATCATTTGTTACTTTGTATTATATCTGTTTTTTTTATGTTGAACGTCATTAAGTTTTTACCCTTAGATGGGTTTGGAAGTTTTTTGTATTTCTTAGTTCGGGGAACAGACACAGTCTCCTTTCTGATGAATATCTCAGGTGAACGAAACTCTATGTGATGGGATTTATCTGACCTCGTGCGTTGCGCCCCGACGCCGGACGGTCGGTTTGACAATTGTCTGCTTCCTGACTGAGCCCCCACAGTCATTTCACCACTTTTCTTCAGTGTGAGACACAAAAAAATATGCCACCGGTCATTTTCTTTTGATTAATTCTCTCTATAATAAATGACTACATATTAAGATATTTTATTTTTCCCTTTTTTTGCTATTCTTTACATAATTCTGTCTTTCTGTTAAGGCGATGCAGTACATGGAGCTTCTACCTGAGAAAGGACGACCCGGGCTGGACGAAGGATCGTTTATCGCCACAGGCAACTGTTCAGACAGCTTACCTTCCTATGTCACGACCTGCATACTGCCCAGCCTGTCGAGGTGGAGCTGAATGCTATGGCTCGTTTGTAAAATACTACAAGGAGGAAATCCTTAGGAGTGGAGAAGTTGCCTTGCCTGAGAAAAAAGGGACAGCCAAGAAGACTGAAAATGCCCCGAGAACAGCCAGATGATGAGAGCAGACTATTGAACAGCACAGTCTCCTCTCAGTGAATATGTAAGTTAGTGAAGGATTTGAGATGGGTAACAGGGTAAATAAACGGAGACTTCATTAGGGCCAACATAAAATACAATCTTACAGTATTTACGTTTTAGCATTTGCCAGCACTTTTAAATTGGTTAATGATACGTTTAATGTCTCAGGCTAGTGCCACCCTTACAAGCAATAAGTATACTTCAAGTTACTTTTAAGTATACTTGATGTACACTTCAAACCATGTCCTAATACATGCGACTCGCGATCAAAGTTATATTTTCCATCTTAATAAGAGTTTTTGTCTAACCAGCCGTGAGGCGACACCGGCGATTCTATTTTAGAAAATGGTTTCTATTTCCTGCGACGTCGCGCTGAACAAAGTTGCGCAATGGATAATCTCAGGTATGTTTATGCTGCTTTAGTTAATGTTAAAAGAGTGTAATGTTGACTTTCAATATAACTTAGTTGCTCCCAACTTGTAGCCGTAAAAGCAACAATAAATAATTCACCTCAGATCCTCGCAATTAAACAAATTGGAAACAAAAAAAAACGTCAAACTGTGAACAAACAAGTCGTATTCTTTGATAAAGATTGTTTAGTAACTCAGTATGTTTTCTTAATAAATGTTTTGGTGTAATTTGGTGATATTTAATTATGTTCTTGTGGCGAACAGGACGGCCGAGGGACGTGAGTGAACGGCGCGAGGGCCGGGTGGTGCGATTGCTAATGAGCAACTCATGTGAGGCACACCGGTCTCGAATCTTCACGGAGGAGCGGATGCATAAAGGAGGAGCGGACGTCCGTTTGATGATCGGAGAGAGGAACTGGTCCGGTATTTAGTGTGTTTTGTTTTGTATTTTTATTTTAGCCAGCAGTCGTCGCGAGGGGACTTGCTGAGGGTATTTTGGTTGTTGTTTTATTTTAAATAAATTATATTTTGATGGTTCGTCGGTTCCCGCCTCCTTCTTCCCTGAACATTGCTACACTGGTGCCGAAACCCGGGAAGAGGGAGGAACGTGCTGTCAGAGTGGCCTCGCCGGTGTGGGGGAATCCGCGGTGCCATCGAGCATGGTGCGCGAGTCGCCGCCGCTCGCCCGTGGGCGGAAAGCCTGCTGCCCATCAGGAGCGAGGGGAGGAGCAGGGAGCGGGGGGATCGCGGCCACGGACGCTCGAGGCGGTGCGCTGGAGTGAGTTGCCGGTGGGACGGTCGACTCGCTGCCAGCCGGTATTGGAGGGGCGGCTGCCATCGGGAGGGAGAGAGAGGAAGTCGCCGCCGCTCAGCGTGGACGGAGACTGCGCCGTCCACCAGTGAAGGGGAGGAGCAGGGAGTGGGGGACTCCTCTCGTCTTGGCCCAAGGCACCCGAGGAGGCAGTCGACGTCCACCGGGCAGCGGAGGGAGCGTCGAGCCGTCCGCCGAGAGCTACCCAGCGTTCCTCCCGCCAGCCACCGCGGAGGTGATCGCCTAGCTGGTGGGGGACCAGATGGACAGCGCGTTGTGGGAAACGGGCATTTTTTTTTTTCCTCTCTCCCCTCATATCTCGATCTGTCGCTCCTCATGCTTCCGTCTCCGTTTCCCTCGGTTTGTTGTCCATACTCCCCAGGGATCGCCGCGCGGGGGGGGGAGTAGGGCCACAGGCGCGTGGGTACCCCGGCCTGTGAGGGCGATGGGGGTATTGTGGCGAATCAGGACGGCCGAGGGGTGATGAGAACGGCGCCGAGGCCGGTGTGCGATTGGCTAATGAGCCAACACATAGTGAGGCACACCGGTCTCGCATCATCTCCGGAGGAGCGGAATGCAATTAAAGGAGGGCGACGACGTTGATGATCGAGAGAGGAACAGGCCTGTATTTTAGTTGTGTTTTGTTTTTGTATTTTATTTTAGGCCAGCAGTCGTCCGCGAGGAGGCTGCTGGCAAGTTCTTTTGTTTATTTTCGGTAGCAGCAGTTTCCGCGAGGGCTGCTGGTGGTATTTTGGTTGTGTGTTTTTTTTTAAATAAATTATTATTTTGATGGTTCGTCGGTTCCCGCATCCTGCTTCCCTGAGCACTTGCTACAGTAATTATCCATTATTCTTGCGGTGCCGACAAATTACTGTCTGGTGCTGTGCATCTTGCCACGAAAGCCACCCACACACTGTTCTGAATTGGTTGCGATACAATGGTCAAAACAAAAATGGGAGAAGATCACACACAACTGCGATGCTGTCACTCACACACACAACTCTGCGATGCTGTCGCTCACACACACAACTGCGATGCTGACGCTCACACACACAACTGCGATACTATCGCTCACACACACAACTGCAATGCTGTCGCTCACACACACAACTGCGATGCTGTCGCTCACATACACAACTGCGATGCTGTCGCTCACACACACAACTGCGATGCTGTCGCTCACACACACAACTGCGATACTATCGCTCACACACACAACTGCAATGCTGTCGCTCACACACACAACTGCGATGCTGTCGCTCACATACACAACTGCGATGCTGTCGCTCACACACACAACTGCGATGCTGTCGCTCACACACAGAACTCTGCGATGCTGACGCTCACACAAGACTCTGATGCTGTCACTCACACACACGACTGCGATGCTGTTGCTCACACACACGACTCTGCGATGCTGTCACTCACACAAACGACTCTGATGCTGTCTCTCACACACACGACTCTGCGATAATGTCGCTCACACACACGACTCTGATGCTGTCACTCACACACACGACTGCGATGCTGTCGCTCACACACACGACTCTGCGATGCTGTCGCTCACACACACAACTCTGCGATGCTGTCGCTCACACACACGACTCTGCGATGCTGTCGCTAACACACGACTCTGCGATGCTGTCGCTCACACACACGACTCTGCGATGCTGTCGCTCACACACACGACTCTGCGATGCTGTCGCTCACACACACGACTCTGATGCTGTCACTCACACACACGACTCTGCGATGCTGTCGCTCACACACACGACTGCAATGCTATCGCTCACACACACAACTGCGATGCTGCCGCTCACACACGACTCTGCGATGCTGTCGCTCACACATATGACTCTGTGATGCTGTCGCTCACACACGACTCTACGATGCTGTCGCTCACACACACAACTGCAATGCTATCGCTCACACACACAACTGCGATGCTGTCGCTCACACACGCGACTCTGCGATGCTGACGCTCACACACAAAACTGCGATGCTGTCGCTCACACACACGACTCTGCGATGCTGTCGCTCACACACACAACTGCAATGCTGTCGCTCACACACACAACTGCAATGCTTTCGCTCACACACACAACTGCGATGCTGTCGCTCACACACACGACTCTGCGATGCTGACGCTCACACACACAACTGCGATGGTGTCGCTCACACACACAACTGCGATGCTATCGCTCACACACACAACTGCAATGCTGTCGCTCACACTCACGACTCTGCGATGCTGTCGCTCACACACACGACTGCAATGCTGTCGCTCACACACACAACTGCGATGCTGTCACTCACACACACAACTGCGATTGCAATGCTGTCGCTCACACACACGACTGCAATGCTGTCGCTCACACACACAACTGCGATGCTGACGCTCACACACACAACTGTGATACTATCGCTCACACACACAACTGCAATGCTGTCGCTCACACACACAACTGCGATGCTGTCGCTCACATACACAACTGCGATGCTGTCGCTCACACACACAACTGCGATGCTGTCGCTCACACACACAACTGCGATTGCAATGCTGTCGCTCACACACACGACTGCAATGCTGTCGCTCACACACACAACTGCGATACTATCGCTCACACACACAACTGCAATGCTGTCGCTCACACACACAACTGCGATGCTGTCGCTCACATACACAACTGCGATGCTGTCGCTCACACACACAACTGCGATGCTGTCGCTCACACACACAACTGCAATGCTATCGCTCACACACACAACTGCAATGCTGTCGCTCACACACACAACTGCGATGCTGACGCTCACACACACAACTGCGATGCTGACGCTCACACACACAACTGCGATACTATCGCTCACACACACAACTGCGATGCTGTCGCTCACATACACAACTGCGATGCTGTCGCTCACACACACAACTGCGATACTATCGCTCACACACACAACTGCAATGCTGTCGCTCACACACACAACTGCGATGCTGTCGCTCACATACACAACTGCGATGCTGTCGCTCACACACACAACTGCGATGCTGTCGCTCACACACAGAACTCTGCGATGCTGACGCTCACACACACGACTGCAATGCTGTCGCTCACACACACAACTGCGATGCTGTCGCTCACACACACAACTGCGATGCTGTCACTCACACACACAACTCTGCGATGCTGTCGCTCACACACACAACTGCGATGCTGACGCTCACACACACAACTGCGATACTATCGCTCACACACACAACTGCAATGCTGTCGCTCACACACACAACTGCGATGCTGTCGCTCACATACACAACTGCGATGCTGTCGCTCACACACACAACTGCGATGCTGTCGCTCACACACACAACTGCGATACTATCGCTCACACACACGACTCTGATGCTGTCACTCACACACACGACTGCGATGCTGTTGCTCACACACACGACTGCGATGCTGTCGCTCACACACACAACTGCGATGCTGTCGCTCACACACACAACTGCAATGCTATCGCTCACACACACGACTGCAATGCTGTCGCTCACACACACAACTGCGATGCTGTCGCTCACACACACAACTGCGATGCTGTCACTCACACACACAACTCTGCGATGCTGTCGCTCACACACACAACTGCGATGCTGACGCTCACACACACAACTGCGATACTATCGCTCACACACACAACTGCAATGCTGTCGCTCACACACACAACTGCGATGCTGTCGCTCACATACACAACTGCGATGCTGTCGCTCACACACACAACTGCGATGCTGTCGCTCACACACACAACTGCGATACTATCGCTCACACACACAACTGCAATGCTGTCGCTCACACACACAACTGCGATGCTGTCGCTCACATACACAACTGCGATGCTGTCGCTCACACACACAACTGCGATGCTGTCTCTCACACACAGAACTCTGCGATGCTGACGCTCACACACGACTCTGATGCTGTCACTCACACACACGACTGCGATGCTGTTGCTCACACACACGACTCTGCGATGCTGTCGCTCACACAAACGACTCTGATGCTGTCTCTCACACACACGACTCTGATGCTGTCACTCACACACACGACTCTGATGCTGTCACTCACACACACGACTGCGATGCTGTCGCTCACACACACAACTCTGCGATGCTGTCGCTCACACACACGACTCTGCGATGCTGTCGCTAACACACGACTCTGCGATGCTGTCGCTCACACACACGACTCTGCGATGCTGTCGCTCACACACACGACTCTGCGATGCTGTCGCTCACACACACGACTCTGATGCTGTCACTCACACACACGACTCTGCGATGCTGTCTCTCACACACACGACTGCAATGCTATCGCTCACACACACAACTGCGATGCTGCCGCTCACACACGACTCTGCGATGCTGTCGCTCACACATATGACTCTGTGATGCTGTCGCTCACACACGACTCTACGATGCTGTCGCTCACACACACAACTGCAATGCTATCGCTCACACACACAACTGCGATGCTGTCGCTCACACACGCGACTCTGCGATGCTGACGCTCACACACAAAACTGCGATGCTGTCGCTCACACACACGACTCTGCGATGCTGTCGCTCACACACACAGCTGCAATGCTGTCGCTCACACACACAACTGCAATGCTTTCGCTCACACACACAACTGCGATGCTGTCGCTCACACACACGACTCTGCGATGCTGACGCTCACACACACAACTGCGATGCTGTCGCTCACACACACAACTGCGATACTATCGCTCACACACACAACTGCAATGCTGTCGCTCACACTCACGACTCTGCGATGCTGTCGCTCACACACACGACTCTGCGATGCTGTCGCTCACACACACGACTCTGCGATGCTGTCGCTCACACACACACGACTGCGATGCTGTCGCTCACACACACAACTGCGATGCTGTCGCTCACACACACAACTGCGATGCTGTCGCTCACACACACAACTGCGATGCTGTCGCTCACACACACAATTGCGATGCTGTCGCTCACACACACAACTGCGATTGCAATGCTGTCGCTCACACACACAACTGCGATGCTGTCGCTCACACACACAATTGCGATGCTGTCGCTCACACACACAACTGCGATGCTGTCGCTCACACACACAACTGCGATGCTGTCGCTCACACACACAATTGCGATGCTGTCGCTCACACACACAACTGCGATTGCAATGCTGTCGCTCACACACACAACTGCGATGCTGTCGCTCACACACACAATTGCGATGCTGTCGCTCACACACACAACTGCGATGCTGTCGCTCACACACACAACTGCGATGCTATCGCTCACACTCACGACTCTGCGATGCTGTCGCTCACACACACGACTCTGCGATGCTGTCGCTCACACACACAACTGCGATGCTGTCGCTCACACACACAACTGCGATGCTGTCGCTCACACACACAACTGCGATGCTGTCGCTCACACTCACGACTCTGCGATGCTGTCGCTCACACACACGACTCTGCGATGCTGTCGCTCACACACACACGACTGTGATGCTGTCGCTCACACACACAACTGCGATGCTGTCGCTCACACACACAACTGCGATGCTGTCGCTCACACACACAACTGCAATACTATCGCTGACACTCACAACTGCGATTGCAATACTGTCGCTCTCACACACAACTGCGATGCTGTCGCTCTCACACACAACTGCGATGCTGTCGCTCACACACACAACTGCAATGCTGTCGCTCACACACAAAACTGCGATGCTGTCGCTCACACACAAAACTGCGATGCTGTCACTCACACACACAACTCTGCGATGCTGTCGCTCACACACACAACTGCGATGCTGTCGCTCACACACACAACTGCAATGCTGTCGCTCACACACACAATTGCGATGCTGTTGCTCACACACACAACTGCAATGCTATCGCTCACACACACAACTGCGATTGCAATGCTGTCGCTCACACACACAACTGCGATGCTGTCGCTCACACACACAACTGCGATGCTGTCACTCACAAACACAACTGCAATGCCGTCACTCACACACACAACTGCGATGCTGTCGCTCACACACACAACTGCGATGCTGTCGCTCACACACAGAACTCTGCGATGCTGACGCTCACACACACGACTCTGATGCTGTCACTCACACACACGACTGCGATGCTGTTGCTCACACACACGACTGCGATGCTGTCGCTCACACACACAACTGCGATGCTGTCGCTCACACACACAACTGCAATGCTATCGCTCACACACACGACTGCAATGCTGTCGCTCACACACACAACTGCGATGCTGTCGCTCACACACACAACTGCGATGCTGTCACTCACACACACAACTCTGCGATGCTGTCGCTCACACACACAACTGCGATGCTGACGCTCACACACACAACTGCGATACTATCGCTCACACACACAACTGCAATGCTGTCGCTCACACACACAACTGCGATGCTGTCGCTCACATACACAACTGCGATGCTGTCGCTCACACACACAACTGCGATGCTGTCGCTCACACACACAACTGCGATACTATCGCTCACACACACAACTGCAATGCTGTCGCTCACACACACAACTGCGATGCTGTCGCTCACATACACAACTGCGATGCTGTCGCTCACACACACAACTGCGATGCTGTCGCTCACACACAGAACTCTGCGATGCTGACGCTCACACAAGACTCTGATGCTGTCACTCACACACACGACTGCGATGCTGTTGCTCACACACACGACTCTGCGATGCTGTCACTCACACAAACGACTCTGATGCTGTCTCTCACACACACGACTCTGCGATAATGTCGCTCACACACACGACTCTGATGCTGTCACTCACACACACGACTGCGATGCTGTCGCTCACACACACGACTCTGCGATGCTGTCGCTCACACACACAACTCTGCGATGCTGTCGCTCACACACACGACTCTGCGATGCTGTCGCTAACACACGACTCTGCGATGCTGTCGCTCACACACACGACTCTGCGATGCTGTCGCTCACACACACGACTCTGCGATGCTGTCGCTCACACACACGACTCTGATGCTGTCACTCACACACACGACTCTGCGATGCTGTCGCTCACACACACGACTGCAATGCTATCGCTCACACACACAACTGCGATGCTGCCGCTCACACACGACTCTGCGATGCTGTCGCTCACACATATGACTCTGTGATGCTGTCGCTCACACACGACTCTACGATGCTGTCGCTCACACACACAACTGCAATGCTATCGCTCACACACACAACTGCGATGCTGTCGCTCACACACGCGACTCTGCGATGCTGATGCTCACACACAAAACTGCGATGCTGTCGCTCACACACACGACTCTGCGATGCTGTCGCTCACACACACAACTGCAATGCTGTCGCTCACACACACAACTGCAATGCTTTCGCTCACACACACAACTGCGATGCTGTCGCTCACACACACGACTCAGCGATGCTGACGCTCACACACACAACTGCGATGGTGTCGCTCACACACACAACTGCGATGCTATCGCTCACACACACAACTGCAATGCTGTCGCTCACACTCACGACTCTGCGATGCTGTCGCTCACACACACGACTGCAATGCTGTCGCTCACACACACAACTGCGATGCTGTCACTCACACACACAACTGCGATTGCAATGCTGTCGCTCACACACACAACTGCGATGCTGACGCTCACACACACAACTGCGATGCTGACGCTCACACACACAACTGCGATACTATCGCTCACACACACAACTGCGATGCTGTCGCTCACATACACAACTGCGATGCTGTCGCTCACACACACAACTGCGATACTGTCGCTCACACACACAACTGCAATGCTGTCGCTCACACACACAACTGCGATGCTGTCGCTCACATACACAACTGCGATGCTGTCGCTCACACACACAACTGCGATGCTGTCGCTCACACACAGAACTCTGCGATGCTGACGCTCACACACACGACTCTGATGCTGTCACTCACACACACGACTGCGATGCTGTTGCTCACACACACGACTGCGATGCTGTCGCTCACACACACAACTGCGATGCTGTCGCTCACACACACAACTGCAATGCTATCGCTCACACACACGACTGCAATGCTGTCGCTCACACACACAACTGCGATGCTGTCGCTCACACACACAACTGCGATGCTGTCACTCACACACACAACTCTGCGATGCTGTCGCTCACACACACAACTGCGATGCTGTCGCTCACACACACAACTGCGATACTATCGCTCACACACACAACTGCAATGCTGTCGCTCACACACACAACTGCGATGCTGTCGCTCACATACACAACTGCGATGCTGTCGCTCACACCCACAACTGCGATGCTGTCGCTCACCCACACAACTGCGATACTGTCGCTCACACACACAACTGCAATGCTGTCGCTCACACACACAACTGCGATGCTGTCGCTCACATACACAACTGCGATGCTGTCGCTCACACACACAACTGCGATGCTGTCGCTCACACACAGAACTCTGCGATGCTGACGCTCACACACGACTCTGATGCTGTCACTCACACACACGACTGCGATGCTGTTGCTCACACACACGACTCTGCGATGCTGTCACTCACACAAACGACTCTGATGCTGTCTCTCACACACACGACTCTGCGATAATGTCGCTCACACACACGACTCTGATGCTGTCACTCACACACACGACTGCGATGCTGTCGCTCACACACACAACTCTGCGATGCTGTCGCTCACACACACGACTCTGCGATGCTGTCGCTAACACACGACTCTGCGATGCTGTCGCTCACACACACGACTCTGCGATGCTGTCGCTCACACACACGACTCTGCGATGCTGTCGCTCACACACACGACTCTGATGCTGTCACTCACACACACGACTCTGCGATGCTGTCTCTCACACACACGACTGCAATGCTATCGCTCACACACACAACTGCGATGCTGCCGCTCACACACGACTCTGCGATGCTGTCGCTCACACATATGACTCTGTGATGCTGTCGCTCACACACGACTCTACGATGCTGTCGCTCACACACACAACTGCAATGCTATCGCTCACACACACAACTGCGATGCTGTCGCTCACACACGCGACTCTGCGATGCTGACGCTCACACACAAAACTGCGATGCTGTCGCTCACACACACGACTCTGCGATGCTGTCGCTCACACACACAGCTGCAATGCTGTCGCTCACACACACAACTGCAATGCTTTCGCTCACACACACAACTGCGATGCTGTCGCTCACACACACGACTCTGCGATGCTGACGCTCACACACACAACTGCGATGCTGTCGCTCACACACACAACTGCGATGCTATCGCTCACACACACAACTGCAATGCTGTCGCTCACACTCACGACTCTGCGATGCTGTCGCTCACACACACGACTCTGCGATGCTGTCGCTCACACACACGACTCTGCGATGCTGTCGCTCACACACACACGACTGCGATGCTGTCGCTCACACACACAACTGCGATGCTGTCGCTCACACACACAACTGCGATGCTGTCGCTCACACACACAACTGCGATGCTGTCGCTCACACACACAATTGCGATGCTGTCGCTCACACACACAACTGCGATTGCAATGCTGTCGCTCACACACACAACTGCGATGCTGTCGCTCACACACACAATTGCGATGCTGTCGCTCACACACACAACTGCGATGCTGTCGCTCACACACACAACTGCGATGCTGTCGCTCACACACACAATTGCGATGCTGTCGCTCACACACACAACTGCGATTGCAATGCTGTCGCTCACACACACAACTGCGATGCTGTCGCTCACACACACAATTGCGATGCTGTCGCTCACACACACAACTGCGATGCTGTCGCTCACACACACAACTGCGATGCTATCGCTCACACACACGACTCTGCGATGCTGTCGCTCACACACACGACTCTGCGATGCTGTCGCTCACACACACAAGTGCGATG
The DNA here is from genome assembly GCA_030578275.1 of Meda fulgida. Lineage (NCBI taxonomy): Eukaryota > Metazoa > Chordata > Actinopteri > Cypriniformes > Leuciscidae > Meda > Meda fulgida. The sequence goes on along the minus strand of CM060630.1, from coordinate 32,398,814 downwards.
CTGTCGCTCACACACACAACTGCGATGCTGTCGCTCACACACACAACTGCGATGCTGTCGCTCACACTCACGACTCTGCGATGCTGTCGCTCACACACACGACTCTGCGATGCTGTCGCTCACACACACACGACTGTGATGCTGTCGCTCACACACAAAACTGCGATGCTGTCGCTCACACACACAACTGCGATGCTGTCGCTCACACACACAACTGCAATACTATCGCTGACACTCACAACTGCGATTGCAATACTGTCGCTCTCACACACAACTGCGATGCTGTCGCTCTCACACACAACTGCGATGCTGTCGCTCACACACACTACTGCAATGCTGTCGCTCACACACAAAACTGCGATGCTGTCGCTCACACACAAAACTGCGATGCTGTCACTCACACACACAACTCTGCGATGCTGTCGCTCACACACACAACTGCGATGCTGTCGCTCACACACACAACTGCAATGCTGTCGCTCACACACACAATTGCGATGCTGTTGCTCACACACACAACTGCAATGCTATCGCTCACACACACAACTGCGATTGCAATGCTGTCGCTCACACACACAACTGCGATGCTGTCGCTCACACACACAACTGCGATGCTGTCACTCACAAACACAACTGCAATGCCGTCACTCACACACACAACTGCGATGCTGTCGCTCACACACACAACTGCAATGCTATCGCTCACACACACGACTGCAATGCTGTCGCTCACACACACAACTGCGATGCTGTCACTCACACACACAACTCTGCGATGCTGTCGCTCACACACACAACTCTACGATGCTGTCGCTCACACACACAACTGCGATGCTGTCGCTCACACACACAACTGCGATTGCAATGCTGTCGCTCACACACACGACTGCAATGCTGTCGCTCACACACACAACTGCGATGCTGTCACTCACACACACAACTCTGTGATGCTGACGCTCACACACACAACTCTACGATGCTGTCGCTCACACACACAACTGCGATGCTGTCGCTCACACACACAACTGCGATAATGTCGCTCACACACACAACTGCGATTGCAATGCTGTCGCTCACACACACAACTCTACGATGCTGTCGCTCACACACACAACTGCGATAATGTCGCTCACACACACAACTGCGATTGCAATGCTGTCGCTCACACACACAACTGCGATGCTGTCGCTCACACACACAACTGCGATGCTGTCGCTCACACACACAACTGCAATGCTATCGCTCACACACACGACTGCAATGCTGTCGCTCACACACACAACTGCGATGCTGTCACTCACACACAAAACTCTGCGATTGCAATGCTGTCGCTCACACACACAACTCTACGATGCTGTTGCTCACACACACAACTGCGATGCTGTCGCTCACACACACAACTGCGATTGCAATGCTGTCGCTCACACACACAACTGCGATGCTGTCACTCACACACACAACTGCGATGCTGTCGCTCACACACACAACTGCAATGCTATCGCTCACACACACGACTGCGATGCTGTCACTCACACACACAACTCTGCGATGCTGTCGCTCACACACACAACTCTACGATGCTGTCGCTCACACACACAACTGCGATGCTGTCGCTCACACACACAACTGCGATTGCAATGCTGTCGCTCACACACACAATTGCGATGCTATCGCTCACACACACAACTGCGATGCTGTCGCTCACACACACAACTGCAATGCTATCGCTCACACACACAACTGCGATGCTGTCGCTCACACTCACAACTGCGCTGCTGTCGCTCACACACACAACTGCGATGCTGTCGCTCACACACACAACTGCAATGCTATCGCTCACACACACAACTGCGATGCTGTCGCTCACATACACAACTGCGATGCTGTCGCTCACACACACAACTGCGATACTATCGCTCACACACACAACTGCAATGCTGTCGCTCACACACACAACTGCGATGCTGTCGCTCACATACACAACTGCGATGCTGTCGCTCACACACACAACTGCGATGCTGTCGCTCACACACAGAACTCTGCGATGCTGACGCTCACACACACGACTCTGATGCTGTCACTCACACACACGACTGCGATGCTGTTGCTCACACACACGACTCTGCGATGCTGTCGCTCACACACACAACTGCGATGCTGTCGCTCACACACACAACTGCAATGCTATCGCTCACACACACGACTGCAATGCTGTCGCTCACACACAGAACTGCGATGCTGTCACTCACACACACAACTCTGCGATGCTGTCGCTCACACACACAACTGCGATGTGACGCTCACACACACAACTGCGATACTATCGCTCACACACACAACTGCAATGCTGTCGCTCACACACACAACTGCGATACTATCGCTCACACACACAACTGCAATGCTGTCGCTCACACACACAACTGCGATGCTGTCGCTCACATACACAACTGCGATGCTGTCGCTCACACACACAACTGCGATGCTGTCGCTCACACACAGAACTCTGCGATGCTGACGCTCACACACACGACTCTGATGCTGTCACTCACACACACGACTGCGATGCTGTTGCTCACACACACGACTCTGCGATGCTGTCGCTCACACAAACGACTCTGATGCTGTCGCTCACACACACGACTCTGCGATACTGTCGCTCACACACAGGACTCTGATGCTGCCACTCACACACACGACTGCGATGCTGTCGCTCACACACACGACTCTGCGATGCTGTCGCTCACACACACAACTCTGCGATGCTGTCGCTCACACACACGACTCTGCGATGCTGTCGCTCACACACACGACTCTGCGATGCTGTCGCTCACACACACGACTCTGCGATGCTGTCGCTCACACACACGACTCTGCGATACTGTCGCTCACACACACGACTCTGATGCTGTCACTCACACACACGACTCTGCGATGCTGTCGCTCACACGCACGACTGCAATGCTATCGCTCACACACACAACTGCGATGCTGCCGCTCACACACGACTCTGCGATGCTGTCGCTCACACATGACTCTGCGATGCTGTCGCTCACACACGACTCTACGATGCTGTCGCTCACACACACAACTGCAATGCTATCGCTCACACACACAACTGCGATGCTGTCGCTCACACACACGACTCTGCGATGCTGTCGCTCACACACACAACTGCAATGCTTTCGCTCACACACACAACTGCGATGCTGTCGCTCACACACACGACTCTGCGATGCTGACGCTCACACACACGACTCTGCGATGCTATCGCTCACACACACAACTGCGATGCTGTCGCTCACACACACAACTGTGATTGCAATGCTGTCGCTCACACACACAATTGCGATGCTGTCGCTCACACACACAACTGCGATTGCAATGCTGTCGCTCACACACACAACTGCGATGCTGTCGCTCACACACACAACTGCGATGCTGTCGCTCACACACACAATTGCGATGCTGTCGCTCACACACACAACTGCGATGCTGTCGCTCACACACACAACTGCGATGCTATCGCTCACACACACAACTGCAATGCTGTCGCTCACACACACAACTGCGATGCTGTCGCTCACACTCACGACTCTGCGATGCTGTCGCTCACACACACGACTCTGCGATGCTGTCGCTCACACACACGCGACTGCGATGCTGTCGCTCACACACACAACTGCGATGCTGTCGCTCACACACACAACTGCGATGCTGTCGCTCACACACACAACTGCGATGCTGTCGCTCACACACACAATTGCGATGCTGTCGCTCACACACACAACTGCGATTGCAATGCTGTCGCTCACACACACAACTGCGATGCTGTCGCTCACACACACAATTGCGATGCTGTCGCTCACACACACAACTGCGATGCTGTCGCTCACACACACAACTGCGATGCTATCGCTCACACTCACGACTCTGCGATGCTGTCTCTCACACACACGACTCTGCGATGCTGTCGCTCACACACACAATTGCGATGCTGTCGCTCACACACACAACTGCGATGCTGTCGCTCACACACACAACTGCGATGCTGTCGCTCACACTCACGACTGCGATGCTGTCGCTCACACACACGACTCTGCGATGCTGTCGCTCACACACACGACTCTGCGATGCTGTCGCTCACACACACACGACTGCGATGCTGTCGCTCACACACACAACTGCGATGCTGTCGCTCACACACACAACTGCGATGCTGTTGCTCACACACACAACTGCAATACTATCGCTGACACTCACAACTGCGATTGCAATACTGTCGCTCTCACACACAACTGCGATGCTGTCGCTCACACACACAACTGCAATGCTGTCGCTCACACACACAACTGCAATGCTATCGCTCACACACAAAACTGCGATGCTGTCGCTCACACACAAAACTGCGATGCTGTCACTCACACACACAACTCTGCGATGCTGTCTCACACACACAACTGCGATGCTGTCGCTCACACACACAACTGCAATGCTGTCGCTCACACACACAATTGCGATGCTGTTGCTCACACACACAACTGCAATGCTATCGCTCACACACACAACTGCGATTGCAATGCTGTCGCTCACACACACAACTGCGATGCTGTCGCTCACACACACAACTGCGATGCTGTCACTCACAAACACAACTGCAATGCCGTCGCTCACACACACAACTGCAATGCTATCGCTCACACACACGACTGCAATGCTGTCGCTCACACACACAACTGCGATGCTGTGACTCACACACACAACTCTGCGATGCTGTCGCTCACACACACAACTCTACGATGCTGTCGCTCACACACACAACTGCGATGCTTTCGCTCACACACACAACTGCGATTGCAATGCTGTCGCTCACACACACGACTGCAATGCTGTCGCTCACACACACAACTGCGATGCTGTCACTCACACACACAACTCTGCGATGCTGTCGCTCACACACACAACTCTACGATGCTGTCGCTCACACACACAACTGCGATGCTGTCGCTCACACACACAACTGCGATTGCAATGCTGTCGCTCACACACACAACTCTACGATGCTGTCGCTCACACACACAACTGCGATAATGTCGCTCACACACACAACTGCGATTACAATGCTGTCGCTCACACACACAACTGCGATGCTGTCGCTCACACACACAACTGCGATGCTGTCGCTCACACACACAACTGCAATGCTATCGCTCACACACACGACTGCAATGCTGTCGCTCACACACACAACTGCGATGCTGTCACTCACACACACAACTCTGCGATTGCAATGCTGTTGCTCACACACACAACTCTACGATGCTGTTGCTCACACACACAACTGCGATGCTGTCGCTCACACACACAACTGCGATTGCAATGCTGTCGCTCACACACACAACTGCGATGCTGTCGCTCACACACACAACTGCGATGCTGTCGCTCACACACACAATTGCAATGCTATCGCTCACACACACGACTGCAATGCTGTCGCTCACACACACAACTGCGATGCTGTCACTCACACACACAACTCTGCGATGCTGTCGCTCACACACACAACTCTACGATGCTGTCGCTCACACACACAACTGCGATGCTGTTGCTCACACACACAACTGCGATTGCAATGCTGTCGCTCACACACACAATTGCGATGCTGTCGCTCACACACACAACTGCAATGCTATCGCTCACACACACAACTGCGATGCTGTCGCTCACACTCACAACTGCGATGCTGTCGCTCACACACACAACTGCGATGCTGTCGCTCACACACACAACTGCAATGCTATCGCTCACACACACAACTGCGATGCTGTCGCTCACATACACAACTGCGATGCTGTCGCTCACACACACAACTGCGATGCTGTCGCTCACACACACAACTGCAATGCTATCGCTCACACACACAACTGCGATTGCAATGCTGTCGCTCACACACACAACTGTGATGCTGTCGCTCACACACAGAACTCTGCGATGCTGACGCTCACACACACGACTCTGATGCTGTCACTCACACACACGACTGCGATGCTGTTGGTCACACACACGACTCTGCGATGCTGTCGCTCACACAAACGACTCTGCGATGCTGTCGCTCACACACACGACTCTGATGCTGTCTCTCACACACACGACTCTGATGCTGTCTCTCACACACACGACTCTGCGATACTGTCGCTCACACACACGACTCTGATGCTGTCGCTCACACACACAACTGCGATGCTGTCGCTCACACACACGACTCTGCGATGCTGTCGCTCACACACACGACTCTGCGATGCTGTCGCTCACACACACAACTCTGCGATGCTGTCGCTCACACACACAACTGCGATGCTGTCGCTCACACACACAACTGCGATGCTATCGCTCACACACACAACTGCGATGCTGTCGCTCACACACACAACTGCAATGCTATCGCTCACACACACAACTGCGATGCTGTCGCTCACACTCACAACTGCGATGCTGTCGCTCACACACACAACTGCAATGCTATCGCTCACACACACAACTGCGATGCTATCGCTCACACACACACACACCCTTGCTCTGCTGTTCACTGATCGATTGCTCCTGTCTGCCTTCCTGCCTGCTGTGAGTTTGTTTGCGTCGAGGCTGTAAGCTCTACGCCTCGTATTAGCTTCGTATTTCTTTCTGTTTTGAACCATCATTTACTACCATTTCTAGTTGTTTATATTACTAAATATAGTTTACCCACCATCTCAGATTAACCTTACATCGCTAGCTTCCGTTATTGTTAGCACCGCACGCTAGTGTTTACGCGCCACCCGCGCTCATTTATTTATTATTTATTTTCTCTCGCGCGCCCGCGCCTTTGAGTTCATAAAAGCCCAGGTAAGTAAGAATCAGTCAACACAAACGGTGAGTAATGTCTTGTCCTGTTATTGTCACCTGTGTCACGTCACATGTTTAGTATAGCCTTCTCCGATGGCAATATAGGATTTATTTGTGATAAATGCAAGGAGACAGTCAGGCTGACGGAGAAGATTTCAGAGCTAGAGACACGCATCCAAACTTTAATTGAGGATAGTAAGGATAGTACTAGAGCTTTAGATACTTTTTTGGATGCGCCTAGCATAGTGAACTCTGTACATGATTCGGTTCCGGCTGAAGTAGAGCCCACGCAGCAGGGCAGATGGGTGACCGTGAGAGATCGCTCTAGTCGCGGATTAAAAAAACACTCTTCCGTTCCGATTACCATAACAAATCGATTTGCCCCACTCAGTGAAACACCCACTGAGAATTCTGTTGATTGTGCCCTGGTAATTGGTGATTCGATCACACGGAACGTGAAAATAGAGACACCAGCCACCATAGTCACATGTTTGCCGGGAGCCAGAGCACCTGACATCAAAGCAAATTTAAAAGTGCTGGCTAATGCTAATCGTAAATTCTCTAAGATCATTATTCATGTCGGCACTAATGATGTTCGACTCCGCCAGTCGGAGATCACCAAAATTAATATTAAAGAGGTGTGTAAACTCGCAAGTACGATGTCAGGCACTGTAATTTTCTCTGGCCCCCTTCCTGTTCGCAGGAGTGATGAGATAGTTAGTAGATTGGCCTCACTCAATGGTTGGTTGTCTAAGTGGTGTCCGTTGAATAATATAGAATTCATAAACAATTGGAAAAGTTTTTGGGGCAAGGCTGACCTGCTGAAAAGAGATGGTGTTCATCCCTCCTGGGATGGTGCCGCTCTTCTCTCTAGTAATATGGCACATAGTCTTAGAGCTAAAACATGACAATCTGGGGCTCAGGTCAGGAAGCAGACAGACTGGCTAAACCGACCGTCTGCTAGCGGCCTCGCGTTACCAAGGTCAGATAAATCCCATCACATAGAGCCTCTTTCACCTAGATATCATCATATAGAGACTGTGTCTGTTCCCCGAATTTGGAAATCCAAAAAACGTCAGGTAAAAAATTTAATTGATGTTCAACAAATAAAAAACAGATATAATACAGATGAACAAATGATAAAGCTTGGGTTGCTGAATATTCGATCCCTTACTTCAAAATCACTCATAGTTAATGATATGATTTCAGATTATAATCTAGATGTGCTGTGTTTGACAGAAACCTGGCTAAAACCAAGCGATTACATTACTTTAAATGAGTCAACCCCACAAGATTACTGTTATAGACATGAACCTCGTCTAAAACGCAAAGGGGGAGGTGTTGCTGTAATTTATAGTAATATTTTCAAAACCACTAAGAAATCTATTTTTAAATATACTTCTTTTGAAGTGTTGGTGCTTAATGTTAAAATATATAGTGTAAACGATAAATCACGTTTGAGATTTCTGCTGGCTACTGTATACAGGCCACCAGGGCACCATAAAGATTTTATCAAAGAATTTGCGGACTTTCTATCAGAATTAGTATTGGCTAACGATAAAGTACTAATTGTTGGTGATTTTAATATACATGTAGATAATGAAAAAGATGCATTGGGATTGGCACTTAAAGACATTGTAAACTCAATTGGAGTTAGACAACACGTGTCAGGACCCACTCATTGTCGTAATCATACTCTAGATCTAATATTATCACATGGAATAGATGTTGATGCCGTTGAAATTCTGCAGCAGAGCGATGACATCTCAGACCATTATCTAGTCTCATGTAAATTACATTTAGCCAAGGCTGCAAAGCCGACTCCGTGTTATAAATATGTTAGACCTATAACTTCTGCCACTAAAGATTCCTTTATCAATACTCTTCCTAATCAGTTTCATCATCTCAGCATCCCGGATAGCTTAGAAGAACTCGATATTGCAACAGAAACTTTTAACTCTCTCTTTTCCAGCACTTTAGACGCAGTTGCTCCGTTGCGCTTAAAGAAGATTAAAGAAAATAGTCCAACGCCGTGGTACAACGAGCACACTCAGGCCCTTAAGAGAGCAGCCAGAAAAATGGAGCGCAACTGGAAGAAAACAAAACTAGAGGTATTTCGGATTTCATGGAAAGAGAGCTCGATTGCTTACAGAGAGGCTTTAAAAGCTGCTAGATCTGCTTATTTTTCAACCCTATTAGAAGAAAATAAACATAATCCTAGGTATTTGTTTGAAACAGTGGCTAAATTAACAAAAAAGAAAGCTTCAAGCACAGAAGTTTCCAAGCAACACAGCAGTAATGACTTTATGAACTTCTTCACTTATAAGATTGATAATATCAGGGACAAAATTATAACTATTCAACCGTCTACTACAGTATCGCATCAGGGAGTGCATTGTAGTCTCCCTGAGGAAAAATTCTATTCATTTGTTGCTATTGGAGAGGAAGAATTCTGCAAACTCGTTAATTCATCTAAATCGACAACTTGTATGTTAGACCCCATACCGACTAAGCTATTGAAAGAGATGCTTCCAGAGATCATAGATCCTCTTCTTAATATCATTAATTCGTCTTTGTCTCTAGGATACGTACCAAAAACTTTTAAGCTGGCTATGATAAAACCGCTTGTTAAAAAAACGCAACTTGATCCTTCAGAATTAGTCAATTACAGGCCGATCTCAAATCTGCCTTTTCTGTCAAAGATATTAGAAAAAGCAGTATCCTCACAACTGTGTTCCTTTCTTGAAAGAAATGATATCTGCGAGGATTTTCAGTCAGGATTTAGACCGCACCATAGTACTGAGACAGCTCTCATTAGAGTTACAAATGATTTACTTTTATCATCCGATCGTGGTTGTATCTCTCTATTAGTGTTACTTGATCTTAGTGCTGCATTTGACACAATTGACCACAACATTCTTTTAAATAGACTAGAAAACTATGTTGGCATTAGTGGAATTGCACTAGCATGGTTTAAATCATACTTATCTGACCGTTATCAGTTTGTAGCAGTAAATGAAGAGAAGTCTTATCGATCACAAGTTCAGTATGGCGTACCACAAGGCTCAGTACTAGGGCCGCTGCTGTTCACTCTGTACATGCTACCATTAGGACATATCATTAGGAAACATGGAATTAGCTTTCATTGTTATGCCGATGATACTCAGCTGTATATTTCTTCAAAACCTAACGAAACTTACCAATTCACAAAATTAACGGAATGCATAGCTGATTTAAAAAATTGGATGACTAGTAATTTCCTACTACTAAACTCTGAAAAAACAGAGATTCTAATTATTGGACAAAAAACTTCCACACGTAATAACCTAGAATACTGTCTAACACTTGATGGCTGCTCTGTTAAGTCTTCGTCGTCGGTTAGGAACCTGGGTGTGCTTTTTGATAGCAATCTTTCATTTGAAAGTCACGCGTCTAGTATCTGTAAAACCGCATTTTTCCATCTTAAAAATATATCTAAATTACGACATATGCTCTCATTAACAAATGCGGAACAATTAGTTCATGCTTTCATGACATTAAGACTAGATTATTGTAATGCTCTACTGGGTGGTTGCCCTGCACGCTTAATAAATAAACTACAGCTGGTCCAAAACGCAGCAGCTCGAGTTCTTACTAGAACCAGGAAATATGACCATATTAGCCCGGTTCTGTCAACACTGCATTGGCTGCCTATTAAACATCGTATAAATTTTAAAATATTGTTGATTACTTACAAAGCACTAAATGGTTTAGCTCCGCAGTACTTGAGCGAGCTCTTAGCGCATTATAGTCCTTCACGTCTACTGCGATCTCAAAATTCGGGCCAGTTGATAATACCTAGAATATCAAAATCGACTGCGGGCGGTAGATCCTTTTCCTATTTAGCACCAAAACTTTGGAACAGTCTTCCTACCATTGTCCGGGAAGCAGACACACTCTGTCAGTTCAAAGCTAGACTAAAAACACATCTCTTTGACCTAGCATACACATAATATATTATAGACTTCTATAATTCAATGTTAGGCTGCATAGATTAGGTCAGCCGGAACTGGGAACACTTCCCTTAAATCCTGATGTACTCGTTACATCATCATAAGAAGAATGGCATCTACGCTAATTTTAGTGTCTTTGTTTATCCCGAGGTTTTCCCGCAGCCTGCCGGATCCAGGCCGTATCCAGATCTGACAAGGAGCTTTGCCTGGACCCGATGACAACGCAGTGCTGAAGTGCCAACTAGCCTCTCCCTATGGAGGATCCCTTTCCCACTCTACAGATAAAACGTTGTGATTCCGGTTCGCGTACCCACCCCGAAGTGATAAAATAAAACAAAATTCTGTAACAAATTACAGTTACTATAAATCCGGCCTCTAGTTCATAAACACACACAACTCTGCGATGCTGTCTCTCACACACACGACTGCGATGCTGTCTCTCACACACACGACTCTGCGATGCTGTCTCTCACACACACACAACTGCGATGCTGTCGCTCACACACACAACTCTGCGATGCTGTCGCTCACACACAACTCTGCGATGCTGTCGCTCACACACACAATTGCGATGCTGTCTCTCACACACGACTCTGCGATGCTATCTCTCACACACACAACTGCGATGCTGTCGCTCACACACACAACTCTGCGATGCTGTCGCTCACACACACAACTGCGATGCTATCTCTCACACACACAACTGCGATGCTGTCGCTCACACACACAACTCTGCGATGCTGTCGCTCACACACACAACTCTACGATGCTGTCGCTCACACACACAACTCTACGATGCTGTCGCTCACACACACAACTCTGCGATGCTGTCGCTCACACACACAACTCTGCGATGCTGTCGCTCACACACACAACTCTGCGATGCTGTCTCTCACACACACAACTCTGCGATGCTGTCGCTCACACACACAACTCTGCGATGCTGTCTCTCACACACACAACTCTGCGATGCTGTCTCTCACACACACAACTCTGCGATGCTGTCTCTCACACACACAACTCTGCGATGCTGTCGCTCACACACACAACTCTGCGATGCTGTCTCTCACACACACGACTCTGCGATGCTGTCTCTCACACACGACTCTGCGATTCTATCTCTCACACACACAACTCTGCGATGCTGTCTCTCACACACACGACCTGGGATCTGGGATCAGATTGATAGATTGAACCTAGTTCACTAGGAATAGGAACCGTAGCCGTTATGATCTCCTTCCATCGGCCGACAGTCTGAGGCGTCACACGACTCTGACACACAACAGGCCAACAAATACATTAGATGGAGAAGGAATAGGAGAGACAGGTCCGAAACTTCCTACAAGGTTTCGTCTGGATGAAACCGGAAGAGGGGTTGGTGTTACAGAAGGAAGTTGTAGATTTAAAGTTTAATTACTCAAAGTGATAGTTGCGTGAATAGATGTTGCATGATTTGTGTTGGGGAGCGGTGAAGATCGAAAGAGGCTTGGAGAAAGTGTAAATCTACAAAGAAAGCGGATGTTGGAGGTGCCGCAGACTCAGGGAACGAAGACAGAAGCACAAACAGCTCCTCTAAAAAGGACAATAAATTACTACCACATGGAGTTTACAGAAAGTGCGACAGTAACAGCATGAAACTGTTGATGCATTAGTTCAGTATTTCCAGTCGCTGTAATGGTTAACAGGATTGTGTCGTCATGTGTGTGTTAGTTTTGTCATTGAGAGACAACAGGAATATACTAAACACACAGTGAATGTGGAAAAACAGAAAAAGACACTTGCTAGGTGGACTAACAAACACTGATCGGTGGGTACATGGGTACAAAAACAATCACTGCATCAGAACAATCCGTTTTATCTTCTATTCTAATTAGTCCTTAGATGAAGGTTGATAACAATAACATAAGTAACATGGAACTTGTTAATACCTGATATTTATTCGTTAGCAGATGCTTCTGGGCTGAAAATGCAGTTGTCAGTGCTAACATGTACTTGTTCTATAGCACTATAAACACTACAGAATGTTTCAAAGCACCACAAGTGTTAATGCTGTAAAAGTCATCAATTATGAAACAAATTCAAAAGCAGCTCTACAGAAGACAACAGTGGCATTATTCAGCTCAATTTTGATTCACTTCAGTCAATGTTGCAAAGTTCGTCAATTATTAATTAATGACTTCAAATAGCAGCTGGACAAAAGCTCAATGTTGTGCATTGTGAATGTGTCGGACATCTGTTCATAACACAAGCACATATTGTTAAAGGGCTACAGCTGGCATTAGTGTGAACGCTCTCTTTCAGGTCCTGTGCTGTTGTTTCGAAATCTTCAGTACCGTAGTATTACTGAAAGAACACAGCACACACACTTATGTCATAATCATTTCTTTATTTATATATATTTATTATTTCTCTCAGTTTTGTTTGGAATTCTTTTTTAACCATTGCTGTTGCACTTTAGTATTTTTTCCAAAAACATAAAGCAAAAAAAAAAGAGAGAAGAAACTGACAGATCTAGAAAGGAAAATAGGGCGGAGCATAACATGATTGACAGATGGAGGATGAGGAGCATCATGGTTCTCTTCATCACCATCAACACAAACTCGCACACAGACGGGTAATTGTCTGATAAACACACGCACGTCTCGCCTCAGACGATCATGTGACCGTTATTGGTTTGGTCAGACCGAAGACGAAATCGTTCAATCTCAACAACATTTCTACAGAAGCTCGTTTCCGCCACAGGATAAAAATAAAAAAGGCTAATTGCTCTTTTTTTTTTTTGTTATACCTTACGATTCTAAGAAGAAAAAAACAGAATATTCTGACTTTTTTGTGGAATTTAGAAAAAGTGTAAATTGTGAGAAAAAAAGTGGAAATTGTGATTCTATATACCTTTATTCTGACCTTTTCTCGCAATTCTGAGTTTCTCACCATACCAACATATAGCTGTATTCTGACTTCGTAGAATTTCTCACAATTTTGAAGAATTGTGAGAAAAAAGTTGAAATTGTGGGTTTACATACATATTCACTTTTATAGAATTGCAATTCTGACTTTTTTCGCACAATTCTGTTTCTTGC
>CM060630.1:32367363-32379863 GCA_030578275.1 Meda fulgida | reverse complement strand
CAGAGCAAATTACAAATTGCGAGAAAAAGTTGAAATTTTGAGTTTCTTATACATATTCTGAATTTCGTAGAATTGCAGAGAAAAAAGTCGGAATTGTGAGTTTATCTAAATATATTCTAACTTTTTTCGTAGAATTGAAATCCCAACTTTTTTCCCAGAGTTTCTTGCAATTCCATCTTTATTCTCGCGAGTTTAAAAACCCTCCCGGAAGTGAATCCCTCAAGAGCTCAATTGTTTGAGAGCCTACATCAGCATTATTAAGACAGTGAAGACAAACATGATTTCACAGATGAATCTTGCACAGCATCGAGTCAATGATGATTTCATGTTGACTTTAAAACACATAAAACGGAACCCACTGCATGAATGTTCATCTAAGATCAGCACTATTAATACTACTTAAGACTAATCACCATCCCGTCTCATGTCCACTGTCTGGGCCAGTGAACACGACACAGAAACACACGAGCTACTGCTAGCATGAGTTCACCAGCACTGGAGTACCTCAAACTCCGGCATCAGTCACTCGTCTGGGAGCGTCTCAAGATTTACACAAATCATTTCCACAACAGTGATAAAACTCCAACAGAATTGTTAAAATAGCCTCAATGTCCTAAACATGCTTTAAAACCTCTGGTGCTTTTCTGTCAAAATTTTTTTTTTGTATTGTTTTCTTGATCGGAATGGTACGAAACTTGGTAAAGGTTTTGGCACTTGCTGTGTGAACACATAAATCATGGACATGATCTGAACAGTAAATGCTCCTGCAACAACAGCCACACTTGTGTTTCTCGCCTCAGAACTGCCGCATTGTAAATGAATGAGCGTTTCCTCTAGTGGAAGCGTTCGGAACTGCAGCCGCACAACATCTCCCTGAAGATCATTCCTGACACACACACACACATTACACACAACATCTCCCTGAAGATCATTCCTGACACACACACACACATTACACACAACATCTCCCTGAAGATCATTCCTGATACACACACACACACATTACACACAACATCTCCCTGAAGATCATTCCTGACACACACACACATTACACACAACATCTCCCTGAAGATCATTCCTGACACACACACATATTATACACAACATCTCCCTGAAGATCATTCCTGACACACACACACATTACACACAACATCTCCCTGAAGATCATTCCTGACACACACACACATTACACACAACATCTCCCTGAAGATCATTCCTGACACACACACACATTACACACAACATCTCCCTGAAGATCATTCCTGACACACACACACATTACACACACACACACACACACATTACACACACACACATTACACACAACATCTCCCTGAAGATCATTCCTGACACACACACATTACACACACACACACACATTACACACAACATCTCCCTGAAGATCATTCCTGACACACACACACACACATTACACACAACATCTCCCTGATGATCATTCCTCACACACACACACACTACACACAACATCTCCCTGAAGATCATTCCTCACACACACACACACACACACACATTACACACAACATCTCCCTGAAGATCATTCCTCACACACACACACTACACACAACATCTCCCTGAAGATCATTCCTCACACACACACACACATTACTCACAACATCTCCCTGAAGATCATTCCTCACACACACACACACACACACACAACATCTCCCTGAAGATCATTCCTCACATACACACACACACATTACACACAACATCTCCCTGAAGATCATTCGTCACACACACACACACACACACACACACACACACATTACTCACAACATCTCCCTGAAGATCATTCCTGACACACACACACATTACACACACACACACATTACACACACACACACATTACACACAACTGCTGCACAGTCACGGCTCTGATCTTCTCACGGTTTAGGGTAAAACGTGCTTTTGAAAATATATGTTTCATATAAAAATTGAAAATAGTATTTTTGCACATTTTTTCATAACAATAAACGTAAAATTCAGTAACTTTTTTTAAGTTCACTTTTAAAACTGTTTCACTTCAGCAATAATCTGCCGAGTGTCGTCTCTGAGAAGAGATCAAACTTCACATTTAATTTTTAGGTCTATGCTCAAAAAGTGAACAAATAGATTATAAATACAGCGTACATATATTGTAGTACCTTAAAATCCCTTAAAAATACAAAATATGAAAAAAAGCATTATTGAACTAAAATATAGTACATTCTTTCATTGAAATAAAAAAAATATTTCAGTTTTTTTTTTGACTGACACGAGAAAAACACCAGAAGGAACAAACATAAACAGCACTGATTCAAAATCAAAAGAACATAAAATCAACTTTTTTTAACAATCAAAAATAAAGGACGAATAAATGAAGCAAACACACAGATGGCGGAGCGTGTGTGTGTGTGTGTGTGTGTGTCCACGGCGCTCGCGTCACCTGTGTGTTTCTGCGTTATCTGCACTCAGCTGTTTCCCCAGAACTCTGTGACACGGGGTTGCTAGGAAACCCTGGCGCTGAGCTCCGCCCACGTGCTCCACCTCCTGCACCTGAATGGTCACCTGCTGCTGGCGGGCGGAGCCTGACGATAACGGAGGCTGTTGATTGGCCATGCGGGGGAGGCTGGTGGGGGGAGGGCTGGCGCTGGGAGACTGGTAGAGGGCGGAGCCATGCTGAAACTGAACTGCAGAAGCCCCGCCTGTGGGAGGAGTTTAACACGTCAATGTCACTGTGTGAATCACTCAACTGAGGCTGCTGATTGGACACTGACCGTGGGCCTGCATCATCCCCTGACTGCCCGGTGGAGGACTCTGATTGGCTGGTCTGAAGAGGTGGTTGTTAGGATGTGTAGGTGGAGGACTGGAGGGCTGAATACGCAACCTGAGAGAGAGAGAACACAATGAAGGTGTGTGTGTGTGTGAGTGAGAGAGAGAGTGCGTGTGTGTGTGTGTGAGAGAGTGTGTGTGTGTGTGTGTGTGAGAGAGTGTGTGTGTGTGTGTGTGTGAGAGAGTGTGTGTGTGTGTGTGTGTGAGTGTTCACCTCTGTAGCTGGTATGTAAGGTGACTGCTGGGCTGGTTTTCTCCATGTCCCAAAGACAGGGCCTGTAAACAGGAAGTCATTACGGTCACATCCCTTTATAGTTACACTCAGGAATGTGTGTGCTTGTGTGTGTGTGTGTGTGTGTGTGTGTGTTTAGCTGCACTTTAGATCAGTGGTTCTAAACCTTTTTGACTCCACTGTCCACAACAATATCCATTATATGTGTTGTTCCTCTGGTTCATCTGAACTACTACTGTATCAGTCTATGTCAGGAACAGATGACACGTTCACACCTATAACTATAACTATAACAATAACGATAAATATAACAATAACTATAAAGATAACTATAACTATAAATATAACAATCACTATAACAATAACTATAAAGATAACTATATAACGATAACTATAAATATAACAATCACTACAATAACAACTACAAACCCGATTCCAAAAAAGTTGGGACACTGTACAAATTGTGAGTAAAAAAGGAATGGAATAATTTAGAAATCTCATAAACTTATATTTTATGCACAATAGAATATAGATGACATATCAAATGTTGAAAGTGAGACATTTTGAAATGCCATGCCAAATATTGGCTCCTTTTGTATTTCATGAGAGCTACACATTCCAAAAAAGTTGGGACAGGTAGCAATAAGAGGACAGAAAAGTTAAATGTACATACAAGGAACAGCTGGAGGACCAATTTGCAACTTATTAGGTCAATTGGCAACATGATTGTGTATAAAAAGAGCCTCTCAGAGTGGCAGTGTCTCTCAGAAGTCAAGATGGGCAGAGGATCACCAATTCCCCCAATGCTGCGGCGAAAAATAGTGGAGCAATATCAGAAAGGAGTTTCTCAGAGAAAAATTGCAAAGAGTTTGAAGTTATCATCATCTACAGTGCATAATATCATCCAAAGATTCAGAGAATCTGGAACAATCTCTGTGCGTAAGGGTCAAGGCCGGAAAACCATACTGGATGCCCGTGATCTTCGGGCCCTTAGACGGCACTGCATCACATACAGGAACGCTACTGTAATGGAAATCACAACGTGGGCTCAAGAATACTTCCAGAAAACATTGTCAGTGAACACAATCCACCGTGCCATTCGCCGTTGCCGGCTAAAACTCTATAGGTCAAAAAAGAAGCCATATCTAAACGGGATCCAGAAGCGCAGGCGTTTTCTCTGGGCCAAGGCTCATTTAAAATGGACTGTGGCAAAGTGGAAAACTCTTCTGTGGTCAGACGAATCAAAATTTGAAGTTCTTTTTGGAAAACTGGGACGCCATGTCATCCGGACTAAAGAGGACAAGGACAACCCAAGTTGTTATCAGCGCTCCGTTCAGAAGCCAGCATCTCTGATGGTATGGGGTTGCATGAGTGCGTGTGGCATGGGCAGCTTACACATCTGGAAAGGCACCATCAATGCTGAAAGGTATATCCAAGTTCTAGAACAACATATGCTCCCATCCAGACGTCGTCTCTTTCAGGGAAGACCTTGCATTTTCCAACAAGACAATGCCAAACCACATACTGCATCAATTACAACATCATGGCTGCGTAGAAGGAGGATCCGGGTACTGAAATGGCCAGCCTGCAGTCCAGATCTTTCACCCACAGAAAACATTTGGCGCATCATAAAGAGGAAGATGCAACAAAGAAGACCTAAGACAGTTGAGCAGCTAGAAGCCTGTATTAGACAAGAATGGGACAACATTCCTATTCCTAAACTTGAGCAACTTGTCTCCTCAGTCCCCAGACGTTTGCAGACTGTTATAAAAAGAGGGGATGCCACACAGTGGTAAAAATGGCCTTGTCCCAACTTTTTTGAGATGTGTTGATGCCATGAAATTTAAAATCAACTTATTTTTCCCTTAAAATTATGCATTTTCTCAGTTTAAACATTTGATATGTCATCTATGTTGTATTCTAAATAAAATATTGAAATTTGAAAATTTCACATCATTGCATTCTGTTTTTATTCACAATTTGTACAGTGTCCCAACTTTTTTGGAATCGAGTTTGTATAAAGATAATTATAACGATAACTATAAATATTACAATCACTATAACAATAACTATAAAGATAGATATTACGATAACTATAAAGATAACTATATTAGCGTCCACAGTAGCGAACAGATATCGCCTCTCTGTGCCGTTACAGTTGTGCGGTGAACTTCGCTATTGATCAAGGGAGAAAATTATAACTATGCAACCGTCTACTAGAGTATCGCATAAGGGAGTGCATTGTAGTCTCCCTGAGGAAACATTTATTCATTTGTTGCTATAGGAGAGGAAGAATTCTGCAAACTTGTTAATTCATCTAAATCGACAACTTGTATGTTAGACCCCATACCGACTAAGCTATTGAAAGAGATGCTTCCAGAGATCATAGATCCTCTTCTTAATATCATTAATTCGTCTTTGTCTCTAGGATACGTAACAAAAACTTTTAAGCTGGCTATGATTAAACCGCTTGTTAAAAAAACGCAACTTGATCCTTCAGAATTAGTAAATTACAGGCCGATCTCAAATCTGCCTTTTCTGTCAAAGATATTAGAAAAAGCAGTATCCTCACAACTGTGTTCCTTTCTTGAAAGAAATGATATCTGCGAGGATTTTCAGTCAGGATTTAGACCGCACCATAGTACTGAGACAGCTCTCATTAGAGTTACAAATGATTTACTTTTATCATCCGATCGTGGTTGTATCTCTCTATTAGTGTTACTTGATCTTAGTGCTGCATTTGACACAATTGACCACAACATTCTTTTAAATAGACTCGAAAACTCACACACTCTGTACATGCTACCATTAGGAGATATCATTAGGAAACATGGAATTAGCTTTCACTGTTATGCCGATGATACTCAGCTGTATATTTCTTCACGCACTGACGAAACTTACCAATCCACAAAATTAACGGAATGCATAGCTGATATAAAAAACTGGATGACTAGTAATTTCCTACAACTAAACTCTGAAAAACAGAGATTCTAATTATTGGACAAAAAACTTCCACACGTAATAACCTAGAATACTGTCTAACCCTAGATGGCTGCTCTGTTAAGTCTTCGTTGTGGGTTAGGAACCTGTGTGTGTGTGTGTGTGTGTGTGTGTGTGTGTGTGTGTGTGTGTGTGTGTGTGTGTGTGTGTGTGTTCTTTGATACCAATCTTTCATTTCATCTTTCATGTGTCTAGTATCTGTAAAACCGCATTTTTCCATCTTAAAAATATATCTAAATTACGCCATATGCTCTCATTGACAAATGCGGAACAGTTAGTTCATGCGTTCATGACATCAAGACTAGATTATTGTAATGCTCTTCTGGGTGGTTGCCCTGCACTCTTAATAAATAAACTACAGCTGGTCCAAAACGCAGCAGCTCGAGTTCTTACCAGAACCAGGAAATATGACCATATTAGCCCGGTTCTGTCAACACTGCATTGGCTGCCTATTAAACATCGTATACATTTTAAAATATTGCTGATTACTTAAGCACTAAATGGTTTAGCTCCGCAGTACTTGAGCGAGCTCTTAACGCATTAGGGTCAGTGGGGGTCAGCGGGGGTCAGTGAGGGTCAGCGGGGTCAGTGGGGTCTCACCTGTATCTGCTGGTGTAGGATCTGCTGCTCTTGCTGGTAGAGGATGTGTTGTTGCTGTGTGTGTTCCATCATCCGCTCGTCCTGCGCCGCTGCATACATCTTCTGCAGCTGCTCACACTCCTGCACGCACACACACGCCCACACGCCCACACACGCACGCCCACGGACACACACACACCAACGTTTTGAATAAGTGAATGCACAATAAAGAACACAAGGTTTTATTGTGTCATTTCATGTTATTTGCATTTCTGTTCTTGAGTTTTATCATGAAAAAATAAACACTAAGGAATTGGTCATGCTCATAATGTGAACACACCTGTGAGTGTGTGTGTGTGTGTGTACCTGTTTGAGCTGGCGGATCAGGCTGTTGTTCTCCATCTGGGTCTTGAAGGCCTGGATGGTAGCGGCTCCATCAGAGAAGCGGCGCACCGGAGAGAAGCGCTCCATCGGCAGATGAAGGGTGTTGCAGTCTTTATACGACGACCTGAAACACACACACAAGCGCTTTGCGTTTATAAGACGTGTGTGAGCTCATGTGGCGGTGAGGGCTCTAACACCGATCCATTACCATCTGTCCATAATAAAAGTGCATCTGTCCATCATAAAAGTGCATCTGTCCATCATAAAAGTGCATCTCTCCATCATAAAAGTGCATCTCTCATCATAAAAGTGCATCTGTCCATCATAAAAGTGCAACTCTCCATCATAAAAGTGCCTCTGTCCATCATAAAATTGAATCTCCCCATCATAAAAGTGCATCTAAAGTGCATCTGTCCATCCTAAAAGTGCAACTCTCCATCATAAAAGTGCCTCTGTCCATCATAAAATTGCATCTCTCCATCATAAAAGTGCATCTAAAGTGCATCTGTCCATCATAAAAGTGCAACTCTCCATCATAAAAGTGCCTCTGTCCATCATAAAAGTGCAACTCTCCATCATAAAAGTGCCTCTGTCCATCATAAAATTGCATCTCTCCATCATAAAAGTGCATCTAAAGTGCATCTGTCCATCATAAAAGTGCAACTCTCCATCATAAAAGTGCATCTGTCCATCATGAAAGTGCAACTCTCCATCATAAAAGTGCCTCTGTCCATCATAAAATTGCATCTCTCCATCATAAAAGTGCATCTAAAGTGCATCTGTCCATCATCCTTATCATCTTCTAAAGAGTGCTCGGACTGCTACGCTTCAGCATGTGGAACGAACATCAACAACACTCACAAAAGCCCCGCACAGCGCACAAACACGTCACAGATCTGACATGTGACTCAGCGGCAGGGGACCAATCACGTTCAGGCACTTCGTACAGCGATCGCAAGTCTGCCCTGCAGTTCCTTAATGAACACGACCGGAGACAGGTCAAAGGTCAAAGCTAAACTCATGAGGGTCACCATAGGCAACACTTCCTCTTCATCCTGACGCTTCTGTGACCTCACTTCCTCTTCATCCTGACACTTCTGTGACCTCACTTCCTTTGCAGACAGGAAGTCAGCAAGATCTGCTCCTCTGATGTCATTTCCAGAGCAGCGTTCCAACAACATCTATAGCAACTTTTAATTAAAATACAGGTCCTTCTCAAAAAATAAGCATATTGTGATAAAATTCATTATTTTCCATAATGTAATGATAAAAATTAAACTTTCATATATTTTAGATTCATTGCACGCCAACTGAAATATTTCAGGTCTTTTATTGTTTTAATACTGATGATTTTGGCATCCAGCTCATGAAAACCCCAAATTCCTGTCTCAAAAAATTTGCATATTTCATCCGACCAATAAAAGAAGTGTTTTTAATACAAAAAAAAAAAGTTAACCTTCAAATAATTATGTTCAGTTATGCACTCAATACTTGGTCGGGAATCCTTTTGCAGAAATGACTGCTTCAATGCGGCGTGGCATGGAGGCAATCAGCCTGTTGCACTGCTGAGGTGTTCTGGAGGCCCAGGATGCTTCGAGAGCGGCCTTAAGCTCATCCAGAGTGTTGGGTCTTGCGTCTCTCAACTTTCTCTACACAATATCCCACAGATTCTCTATGGGGTTCAGGTCAGGAGAGTTGGCAGGCCAATTGAGCACAGTAATACCATGGTCAGTAAACCATTTACCAGTGGTTTTGGCACTGTGAGCAGGTGCCAGGTCATGCTGAAAAATGAAATCGTCATCTCCATAAAGCTTTTCAGCAGGTGGAAGCATGAAGTGCTCCAAAATCTCCTGATAGCTAGCTGCATTGACCCTGCCCTTGATAAAACACAGTGGACCAACACCAGCAGCTGACATGGCACCCCAGACCATCACTGACTGTGGGTACTTGACACTGGACTTCAGGCATTTTGGCATTTCCTTCTCCCCAGTCTTCCTCCAGACTCTGGCACCTTGATTTCCGAATGACATGCAACCAATGAGCAACAGTCCAGTGCTGCTTCTCTGTAGCCCAGGTCAGGCGCTTCTGCCGCTGTTTCTGGTTCAAAAGTTCTGTGTTTTTCTGCTGATGTTCACGCCGTACAATCTTCATATTTCCACAACAAGATCAACAGCGCCTCTAACAAACGTTCACTGTTCAAGACACTTAACTCTCTCCTCTGTCCACCTCAACCACCACCCACCTCCTCGCTAACTGCTGATGATTTTGCTAACTTCTTCTCTAACAAAACTACAACTATCAGCAGTCAGTTCTCAGCTTCACACACACAGGAACACGGACTAACCTCTCCCACAGCCAACAACCTTCTCTCCTCCTTCACTCCACTAACCGGGGATGAAGTATCTAAACTTCTCCTCTCTAGTCATCCTACCACCTGCCCTCTGGACCCCATCCCCTCACACCTTCTACAAGCAATCTCTCCCACACTTCTTCCAGCTCTCACACACATCATCAACTCATCCCTCCACACTGGCATTTTCCCTACAGCATTCAAGCAGGCTCGGGTAACGCCACTGCTTAAAAAAACAACGTTAAACACATCACTTTTAGTGAATTACAGACCTGTCTCTCTCCTACCATTCATTGCAAAAACACTTGAACGAGTTGCTTTCAACCAAGTATCATCTTTTCTGTCTCTGAACAACCAGCTGGATATCAACCAATCTGGCTTCAAGAAAGGACATTCAACCGAGACTGCATTGCTGTCGGTCACCGAAGCCCTGCGGATCGCAAAAGCTGCTTCCAAATCATCTGTTCTCATCCTCCTGGATCTGTCTGCTGCCTTCGACACTGTGAACCATCAGATCCTTCTGTCCACCCTCTCATCACTCGGCATCACAGGTACTCCTCTCCACTGGTTTGTGTCCTATCTCACAGGTAGGTCCTTCAGGGTCACATGGAGAGGTGAGGTACCCAAAGCACATCAACTGACCACAGGGGTTCCCCAGGGTTCAGTTCTTGGACCGCTCCTCTTCTCCATTTACACCACATCACTAGGACCCATCATACAGGCACATGGCTTCTCTTACCATTGCTATGCTGATGACACCAAGCTCTACCTCTCATTTCAACCAGATGATCCCACAGTAGCTGTACGGATCTCAAGCTGTCTGGCGGACATCTCGGCATGGATGAAGGAACATCAACTACAGCTCAACCTGGCAAAGACTGAGCTTCTATCCTCCCTGCCAAGCCGTCTCTACAGCATGACTTCTCCATCCAGCTAGATTCTTCCTCAATCACCTCATCAAGGTCCGTCAGAAATCTTGGAGTAATCTTTGATGATCACCTGACCTTCACAGACCACATCACAACGACAACTCGATCATGCAGGTTTGCTATGCACAACATCAGGAAGATCAGGCCTTTCCTAACTGAGCATGCAACACAACTTCTTGTCCAGGCCCTGGTCATTTCTAGGCTTGATTACTGCAATGCTCTTCTGGCTGGACTTCCATCATGTGCAACTAAACCTCTACAAATGATCCAGAATGCTGCAGCTCGTCTGGTCTTCAACAAGCCCAAAAGGGCCCACGTCACTCCTCTGTTTATCTCTCTGCACTGGCTACCACTCGCTGCTCGCATCAAGTTCAAGGTGTTAACACTTGCTTACAGACTGATCTCAGGATCAGCTCCCTCCTACTTCCACTCACTTCTACAAGTCTACATCCCTACCAGAAGCCTACGATCAGTCAATGAGCGACGGCTCGTGGTACCATCACAGAGAGCCTCAAATTCACTCTCCAGAACATTCTCATTCACGGTACCATGCTGGTGGAATGATCTGCCCACCCTCATCCGGAATGCAGTATCCATGACAGCATTCAAAAGACAACTGAAAACTCATCTCTTCCGTGAGCATTTAACATAAAAAAAACCCTTTTCCTTTAAATCCCTGCTTATCTGGCTTATACTACTCCGAGCAATATCTGAACTTTGTATTTTGAGCACTTCTTGCGTTGTTTTTGTCTCTTCACGATGACTCGCTTGGTTTAGTCCTCAGTTGTAAGTCGCTTTGGATAAAAGCGTCTGCTAAATGACTAAATGTAAATGTAAAAGTGGCTTGACCTGGGGAATGCGGCACCTGTAGCCCATTTCCTGCACACGCATGTGCACGGTGGCTCTGGATGTTTCTACTCCAGACTCAGTCCACTGCTTCCGCAGGTCCCCCAAGGTCTGGAATCGGTCCTTCTCCACAATCTTCCTCAGGGTCCGGTCACCTCTTCTCGTTGTGCAGCGTTTTTTGCCACACTTTTTCCTTCCCACAGACTTCCCACTGAGGTGCCTTGATACAGCACTCTGGGAACAGCCTATTTGTTCAGAAATGTCTTTCTGTGTCTTACCCTCTTGCTTGAGGGTGTCAATGATGGCCTTCTGGACAGCAGTCAGGTCGGCAGTCTCACCCATGATTTCGATTTTGAGTAATGAAACAGGCTGGGAGTTTTTAAAAGCCTCAGGAATCTTTTGCAGGTGTTTAGAGTTAATTAGTTGATTCAGATGATTAGGTTAATAGCTCGTTTAGAGAACCTTTTCATGATATGCTAATTTTTTGAGACAGGAATTTTGGGTCTTCATGAGCTGTATGCCAAAATCATCAGTATTAAAACAATAAAACACCTGAAATATTTCAGTTGGTGTGCAAGGGCAGGGTCAATACAGCTAGCTATCAGGAGATTTTGGAGCACTTCATGCTTCCACCTGCTGAAAAGCTTTATGGAGATGAAGATTTCATTTTTCAGCACGACCTGGCACCTGCTCACAGTGCCAAAACCACTGGTAAATGGTTTACTGACCATGGTATTACTGTGCTCAATTGGCCTGCCAACTCTCCTGACCTGAACCCCATAGAGAATCTGTGGGATATTGTGAAGAGAAAGTTGAGAGACGCAAGACCCAACACTCTGGATGAGCTTAAGGCCGCTCTCGAAGCATCCTGGGCCTCCAGAACACCTCAGCAGTGCCACAGGCTGATTGCCTCCATGCCACGCGGATTGAAGCAGTCATTTCTGCAAAAGGATTCCCGACCAAGTATTGAGTGCATAACTGAACATAATTATTTGAAGGTTGACTTTTTTTTTTTTTGTATTTAAAAACACTTCTTTTATTGGTCGGATGAAATATGCTAATTTTTTGAGACAGGAATTTTGGGTTTTCATGAGCTGTATGCCAAAATCATCAGTATTAAAACAATAAAAGACCTGAAATATTTCAGTTGGTGTGCAATGAATCTAAAATATATGAAAGTTTAATTTTTATCATTACATTATGGAAAATAATAAACTTTATCACAATATGCTAATTTTTTTAGAAGGACCTGTATATATAATAATGAAGCCCTCTCTAGATGGGCTTACAGCTCTATGAGCTGTTCCGCTGGGTCCTAAAGTCAGTTCATAGTTTGCATTCAGAAATC
>CM060630.1:32354863-32357363 GCA_030578275.1 Meda fulgida | reverse complement strand
CTGACTCACTCACTGACTCACTCACTGACTCACTCACTGACTCACTCACTGACTCACTCACTGACTCACTCACTGACTCACTCACTGACTCACTCACTGACTCACTCACTGACTCACTCACTCACTCACTGACTCACACACACTGACACACTCACTCACACACTCACTCACACACTCACTCACACACTCACTCACACACTCACTCACACACTGACTCACACACTGACTCACTCACTCACTCACTGACTCACTCACTGACTCACACACACTGACACACTCACTCACACACTCACTCACACACTCACTCACACACTCACTCACACACTCACTCACTCACTCACTCACACACTCACTCACTCACTCACTCACACACTCACTCACACACTCACTCACTGAATCACTGACTCACTCACTCACTCACACACTCACTGACTCACACACTCACTGACTCACACACTCACTGACTCACACACTCACTGACTCACACACTCACTGACTCACACACTCACTGACCAAATCACTGACTCACTGAATCACTGACTCACTCACTGACACACACTCACTGACACACTCACTCACTGACACACTCACTCACTGACACACTCACTCACTGACACACTCACTCACTGACACACTCACTCACTGACACACTCACTCACTGACACACTCACACACACACTCACTCACTCACCTGCGATCTTGATGTTCAGGTTGTGGTCGAGCAGCAGGTTCTCTGCCTTCAGGTCTCTGTGGACGATGTTCCTGCAATGGCAGAAGTAAACCGCGGCTACGATCTGCTTAAACTTCCGCCGCGCGTCTTTCTCCGCCATGCGCCCGTGAGCCACCAGATGATCTGAGGAACACCGAACACAATCTAGCACTTGCTCTATCGTGAAGTGTGCATCACTGATTCTATTATTTAATGATAACATAAAAGGGGTTTTAATGTCGCTTTTTGCGCCATTGCTGTCAAACAAACTAAAACCGAAAGCGTGATGAGGCTTTGTGTCCTTTTTAAAAGACTGTCTGACGGCGCTTCGCTCACGCGATCGGCATTCAGGAACTACATCTCGCGCAAGTCAAATAACCGAAATATTTTCTATTTCAATGAAATTAATGTACTATATTTTAGTTCGATAATGTTTTTTTATTTAATATTTTGTAGTTTTAGGGGATTTTATGGTATTAAATTATATTAATGCTTTTGTTTATATTCACTATATATTATATTCACTTTTTGAGCATAGACTCTGTAATTTTTAACTTAAACTGTGGTAAATCATGAATGCTGTTGAGCAAGAGGACTGAAGTTTTATCTCTTTTCAAAGACGACACCTGGCAGATTATTGCTGAAGTGAAATGGGCAAAAATACTATTTAAAATTTGTACATGAAATATATATTTTCAAGAAAACAATTTACTCTTAAACTGTGAGAAAATCAAAGCCATAAACCTAAACAAGTTGTGTTCCAAATGTCAGGTTGATGTGTCAGTGAATGATCTTCAGGGAGATGTTGTTCGGCTGCAGTTCCAAACGCTTCCACTAGAGGAAACGCTCTCATGATGCATTACAGAACCCTAACCCTAACCCATGAATGGATCTGATCATTTAGTTTTCCTCAACAGATTCAAAAGATTTGAATCACTGCGAAGAATCAAAGGATTGATTCACTCACCGAAGATCTCTCCTCCACTGGCGTACTCGGTCACCAGATAGATCAATCGCTCCGTCTCCATCACCTGCCAAACACACACACACACACTGAGCACCAGTCGCATTCAACCATACGCAAACCAAAAGAAGCCGTAACCAATCAGCTGCGAGCATGAGGGGGAGGCAGGACCTGGTAGAGGCGAGGACAGAGTGTGTGAGAGATTGTGTGTGTGTATGTGTGTGAGAGATTGTGTGTGTGTCTGTGTGTGTTTGTGTGCAGGGCCGGCCCGAGGCATAAGCGAACTAAGCGGCCACCAGGGAGCCCCCCAATCGAGTTTAAAAAAAAAAAATGTAAAACATTTTTTTAGATGACTTAAATAAGTGACAAATGAATGAATGAATAATTCAAGACAAAAAAAAATCTGATTTCATGATCAATATGCCTGCAACTGCTGCTGTGTCTGCCAGCGTTTAAGTCATGCGCGTAATCTAGACACCTCGCACGTGCAGAGACGATCCGTGCGCAACTGCGCATAGTCACGGTATCGGTTTAAGTTGGAGAAAACAGACGCAGGAGAACTTCACCTTCTAGGTGTAAGAGTAGCAGTGTGAACTCTTCTCCACTTTATTACACCACACATCAGATCACTAACTAGTGATGTGTCGTTCATTTTGAACGATTCTTTGATATGACTCAGGACTACGAGTTGTCTCAGAGAGTGATTCGTTCATGTTGTTGACCGCGCATGCGCACAACATCGCATAAGGAACATGAAGTCATTAATGATTAGTTCATCTCTCGCGAGTCTTCGGGTTCGGCCGGGTCCGAGTCGTTCGTTCTTCCTG
>CM060630.1:32347363-32349863 GCA_030578275.1 Meda fulgida | reverse complement strand
AGTGCTGGGCCACGATTCATCGGGATGTACTAAATAACTGTACAAAATACAATTATTGTTGTATGTATAACACATATAGCCTAGTTAAGAAAAATGTGTTATATAAAATATTTATATATAAATATATACATGCAAATATTTCTTAAATGTATATATGCATGTGTGTGTGTGTGTGTATTTATACAAAATAATTCTACACAGTAGACGCATATTATGTAAACTTTTATTTTGATGTGGTTAATCGCTGCACAGCACTATTGTTATTATATCATCAGGACACACATATTCCCCATCGCATTATTCTACATTATATTCAACATTATATCTAGTGTTTAATGTAGTCCTGACGCTGCACTTCCTCGCACGTGTGTTCCTGCATCCCTCACGACCGGCTCCTCACATCTTTCTCTTTAGGAGGACCTGACTTTCAATGGAGGGACAGAAATCGTAAAAAATATCTTCATATGTGTTCTAAAGTTGAATGAAAATCGTGTATGTCGCGATACATCGACCACAGCGCTATCAGGCGATACATGCTCATTTTACTGTTATCGTTAGCGATCCGATAAGAAAATTAGGCCGATAGATAATATATTATTTGCTTCAGATTAGGGACTGTCATATCATTATAATTGTACACATTATTGTAATAAAAACGTATTGTTTAGTTGCATTCTTCTGCAACCGTTGAGTTGATTAGCCTTAGCAAAGCGCTAGTTTAACGATCGTTCTCTCCAGCGCGCGATCGAACAGCAATGATGTCATTTGAAACAGTAAGCCTAATATTAAAGATGTTTACTATTACTGTAATATTAAAAATGTTTATTTTTTTCACAAACATTGATACGTTATTAATAACTAGCACTTTTTTGTTCTCGTATTATTTTTATCAACAATATGGTTCGATATTTCCTTATTATCCGTGCAGAGGCGATTCCATTTTGTTTATCCATGGCA
Source organism: Meda fulgida (assembly GCA_030578275.1). NCBI lineage: Eukaryota > Metazoa > Chordata > Actinopteri > Cypriniformes > Leuciscidae > Meda > Meda fulgida. The sequence goes on along the minus strand of CM060630.1, from coordinate 32,348,906 downwards.
TATGCATTTAGTTTCTTTATATCTTTATATTCTTTTTATTGTTAGGCATTAGACAATAGTCACACTTTACAATAAGGTCTCATTTGAACTAACTAACATGAACTAACAGAGAGCAATAGCCTTTGTTTATCGCAGGAGTTTATCGCAGAAGATTATCGCAGGAGTTTATCGCAGGAGTTTATCGCAGAAGATTATCGCAGGAGTTTATCGCAGGAGTTTATCGCAGGAGTTTATCAGGAGTTTATCGCAGGAGTTTATCGCAGGAGTTTATCAGGAGTTTATCGCAGGAGTTTATCAGGAGTTTATCGCAGGAGATTATCGCAGGAGTTTATCGCAGGAGTTTATCAGGAGTTTATCGCAGGAGTTTATCGCAGGAGTTTATCAGGAGTTTATCGCAGGAGATTATCGCAGGAGTTTATCGCACGAGATTATCGCAGGAGTTTATCGCAGGAGTTTATCGCAGAAGATTATCGCAGAAGATTATCGCAGGAGTTTATCGCAGAAGATTATCGCAGGAGTTTATCGCAGGAGTTTATCGCAGGAGATTATCGCAGGAGTTTATCAGGAGTTTATCGCAGGAGTTTATCAGGAGTTTATCGCAGGAGATTATCGCAGGAGTTTATCAGGAGTTTATCGCAGGAGATTATCGCAGGAGTTTATCGCAGGAGTTTATCGCAGGAGTTTATCGCAGGAGATTATCGCAGGAGTTTATCGCAGGAGTTTATCGCAGGAGATTATCGCACGAGTTTTTTCGCAGGAGTTTGTCGCAGGAGATTATCGCAGGAGTTTATCAGGAGTTTATCGCAGGAGTTTATCAGGAGTTTATCGCAGGAGTTTATCGCAGGAGTTTATCGCAGGAGTTTATATTTATAATTATATTACATTGATGAGCTATTCCAATAATACTGACGTCACTGCTAGGGCATTAAAAAAAATGTTTGGTTCCGGCTCTGTCAATTTATGTGCGACCCAGATTTATTTTATGAGCTTGGGGAAGAAATAATACAAATTAAATAAATACACAAATAAAAAACTTTGAGGCAAACTATAATTACGTTTTTGTACAGCACCGTATTTGTATAGCACTCTTGCGATGCAAGATGCCTGTTGTCCTGGCAACAATGCTAACAAACGAGGCAGTTACACATGAGGCGCGTCTAGGCCTTAAAGCAAACTTCATCCACGCACACATATATGAAACACGTGCATACACATATACTTAGTAGTCACACATACATGTATACTGCTGAACGCTCAAACAAATACGAAATGCACAACGAGACACCTAAAGTCGCTCACGCACATACACGCAAACGCACATACACGCAAACGCACATACACGCAAACGCACATACACGAGATGCGCGGAACTCATATGAGAACTCCACGCACGCAACTCCACGCACATACTCATATGAGAAGCGCGCGCGGGCACACAAACTCTCCACGCACATACTCATATGAGAAGCGCGCGCGCGCACACAAACTCTCCACGCACATACTCATATGAGAAGCGCGCGCGCGCACACAAACTCTCCACGCA
>CM060630.1:32329863-32334863 GCA_030578275.1 Meda fulgida | reverse complement strand
TCAACACAACAGCGAGCGGATCACAACCGCATTTACCTCAGTTTTACAGCAATCTGTACATTACAGGGAACACTTTTGAATTTTGTGTTTAATAACACCATCAGGAGCTCAGCGCGAGACACGGTCAGTATACATTCCCCTTATAGAAACCTCTGCGTGGTTTCCTGCTGGTTATTATTATATGTAACGTTATTGACTAATGTGTGTGTGTGTGTGTGTGTGTGTGTGTGTGTGTGTGTGTGTGTGTGTGTGTGTGTGTGTGTGTGTGTGTGTGTGTGTGTGTGTGTGTGTGTGTGTGTGTTTCTGTCGTGTTATTGATCATTGAACAGAAATCACAGTTAATTCTTTATAAACTCTCGGACTTTCGCGTCACACTGTATTTGTTAACATATTTACAGTTAATAAATACAATACTTGTCTACAATTACCTCAGTATTAATGTTATTCGAGCTGTAAAGTATCCAGTGTAGCTGTATAGCGACGTCACTCCTGATCAATGTAAACAGTGTTAAGTATGTATTACTTTTAGGTGTGTATTATGGATAAAGGGTGTAGTACAGATGTAGTGTGGTGTACAGGTGAAGTGTGGTGTACAGGTGAAGTGTGTAGTACAGATGTAGTGTGGTGTACAGGTGAAGTGTGGTGTACAGGTGAAGTGTGTAGTACAGATGACGTGTGTAGAACAGATGTAGTGTGGTGTACAGGTGAAGTGTGTAGTACAGATGAAGTGTGTAGTACAGATGACGTGTGTAGTACAGATGACGTGTGTAGTACAGATGACGTGTGTAGTACAGATGAAGTGTGTATGTAGTGTGGTGTACAGGTGAAGTGTGTAGTACAGATGTAGTGTGTAGACCAGATGTAGTGTGGTGTACGGATGAAGTGTGTAGTACAGATGGAGTGTGTAGTACAGATGACGTGTGTAGTACAGATGGAGTGTATAGTACAGATGGAGTGTGTATGGAGTGTGTAGTACAGATGAAGTGTGTAGTACAGATGTAGTGTGTAGACCAGATGTAGTGTGGTGTACGGATGAAGTGTGTAGTACAGATGAAGTGTGTAGTACAGATGGAGTGTGTAGTACAGATGGAGTGTGTAGTACAGATGAAGTGTGGTGTACAGATGAAGTGTGGTGTACAGATGGAGTGTATAGTACAGATGGAGTGTGTAGTACAGATGAAGTGTGTAGTACAGATGAAGTGTGTAGTACAGATGAAGTGTGTAGTACAGATGAAGTGTATAGTACAGATGGAGTGTGTATGGAGTGTGTAGTACAGATGGAGTGTGTAGTACAGATGAAGTGTGTAGTACAGATGGAGTGTGTAGTACAGATGAAGTGTGGTGTACAGATGGAGTGTGTAGTACAGATGAAGTGTGTAGTACAGATGGAGTGTGTAGTACAGATGAAGTGTGGTGTACAGATGGAGTGTATAGTACAGATGGAGTGTGTAGTACAGATGAAGTGTGTAGTACAGATGGAGTGTGGTGTACAGATGGAGTGTATAGTACAGATGGAGTGTGTATGGAGTGTGTAGTACAGATGGAGTGTGGTGTACAGATGGAGTGTATAGTACAGATGGAGTGTGTATGGAGTGTGTAGTACAGATGGAGTGTATAGTACAGATGGAGTGTGTATGGAGTGTGTAGTACAGATGGAGTGTGTAGTACAGATGGAGTGTGTAGTACAGATGGAGTGTGTAGTACAGATGGAGTGTATAGTACAGATGGAGTGTGTAGTACAGATGAAGTGTGTAGTACAGATGGAGTGTGGTGTACAGATGGAGTGTATAGTACAGATGGAGTGTGTAGTACAGATGGAGTGTGTAGTACAGATGAAGATGAAGTGTGTCGTACAGGTGGAGTGTGCAGTACAGATGAAGTGTGTAGTACAGATGGAGTGTGTAGTACAGATGAAGTGTGGTGTACAGATGGAGTGTATAGTACAGATGGAGTGTGTCGTACAGATGAGTGTGTAGTACAGAGGGGTGTGTTAGTTACAGATGGAGTGTGTAGTACAGAGGAGTGTGTAGTACAGATGGAGTGTGGTGTACAGTGAATTGTGTAGTACGATGGAGTGTGGTGTAAAGATGGAGGTATAGTAACAAGATGGAGTGTGTATGGGTGTGTAGTACAGATGGGAGTGTGTAGTTTCGATGGGTGTGTGGTGTACCAGATGATTTTATAAGTACAGTGGGAGTGTGTAGCTACAGATGGAGTGATGTAGTACAGATGAGTGTGGTGCATTATTCGAGGAGTGTATAGTTACAGATGGAGTTGTGTTATGGAGTGTAGTAGTACAGATGGAGTGTGTTGTTACAGATGGAGTGTGTAGTACCAGATGGAAGATGGAAGTGAGTCGTTACCAGGTTGTGGTTTCTGGTTTTTGGTGGCGGTCGATATCTATGGAGGGTGTTTGGGTTTTTGGTTTGTGCTTTGTTGGTTTGTCGTTGGGATATTTAGGTGTGTGGTGTTGGTGGATTTTTGTATGTGGAGCTTTGGTTTGTGCGGCCTTTGGTGGTGCTGGGGGTGGGGATTTTGTTTTGTTGGCCGGCTGGTTTTTCTGGTGGTTGTTGTTGGCTCCCTTTGTTGGGTTCGGCTTGGAGGGTGGGTGATTGTTGGGGTTATTCTTGTGGAGTTCGGGCTTTTGTGCTTTGAATTTTGGGAGGTGTTGGTGGAATTTTTGGATTATTCGTTGTCTCGGTTGTCGTGGTGGTGTGTGGTGTTTTAGGTTGTGTGTGGCCAGTTGGTTTTTTTTCTTGTGGTGTGGAATGGATTAGTTTTGGTGGACTGTGTTTGGGGATTTGGGAGATTTGGAGTGGGTGGAGTGTTTGGTTGACCTGGGGATGTGGGGATGGTGTGTTTGTTGGTGGACGTTTTATGGGATATTTTGGTGGTTTGGTTTTTTTGTGTTTAGGTGGGTTGTGGGTCTCTATGGAGTGTTGGATGGGGTGGATCTTGTTTTGTGGTTGGTTGGTGGTAGGAGATTGTTGTTGGTGTTTTTTGTTTGGTCGCACTTCTGGTTTTATTTATTTGGCTATGTGGACTGCTCCGTTTTTTGGAGCCTGTGCTTTTGGTGGTTGGTTTGGTTGGTTTCTGGCTGGATTGGGTTTTGGTTGGAGGTGTGGTGGTTGGTGATTTTGCTGTGGAGTCGGCTTGGTTGTTTTTTTTGTTGGGTTGGTTGTTTTTTGTTGTATTTTGTGTTTGGTTGGTTTTGGTTGAATGGTGGGTGTGGATTTTTTTCAATGTTGGGTGGAGTGGTTTGGAGTTGTGTTGTTGGGAGCTATTTGTGTTTTGGTGGTTTGGAATTTGCTTGTTTTTTTGGCATAGTGTGTGGTGTGTTTGGCGTGGATGGAATTTGGTGGTTGTTGGTTTTTTTGCTTGGTGTGGTTTTGGGGTTCTTGGGCTGTGTTGGGTTAGATTGTAGTAGGGGTGGTTTGGAGTTTTTGTTGGAGCTGTTTGGTGTGGCGGGCTGTAGTGGTGTGGTTGGTCTGTGGTGTGTGGTATCCATTTTTGTGGTGGTTTAGATTTGCGAATCTGTGGGTGGGGTTTTCTTCTTGGTTTGGTATTGGTTGGGTGTTGATGTTTTTTTGGTTTGGAGTTTTGGTGCTGCTCTGTGGTAGTGTGGGGGCATCTTGTGGGTTGTGGTGGTGGAGAATTTATGGGGTGTTTTGCGTCCTATTTTGCTTTTGTGTTGTTGGTTTTGTTTTTGGGTCTTGGGGGGGGGGTGGGGGTGTTGGTTGGTGTGGTTTGCGTCGGGGTGGTTGGTTCGGTTCTGTCTCTTGTGTGGTATGGTGTTTGTGGTGTGTGTATGGACTTCAGGATGGAGCTGGTTTGGGTATGGTTGTTTGTTTGTGGTTGGTTTGTTGGATGGCCTGGATGGGAGTTTTTGGAGTGTTGCAGTACAGATGGAGTGTGCAGTACAGATGAAGTGTGTAGTACGATGGAGTGTGTAGTAAGATGGAGTTGTGTAGTACAGATGGAGAGGTAGTACCAGATGAAGATGAGTGTGTCGGTACAGGTGGAGTGGCAGTACAGGATGGAGTGTGTAGTTACAGATGAGTGTGTAGTACAGCTGGAGTGTGTATGGAGGTGTAGTACAGATGAAGATGAAGTGTGCGTACAGGTGGAGTGTGCAGTACAGTTTGGAGTGTGTAGTACAGATGGAGTGTGTAGTCAGATGAAGATGAAGTGTTGTCGTACAGGTTGGAGTTTGCAGTACCAGATGGAGTGTGCAGTACAGATGGAGTGTGTAGTACAGATGGGTTGTAGTACAGATGGAGTGTGTAGTAACTGATGAGAGAAGTGTGTTCGTACAGGTGGTGTGTGCAGTACGATGGAGTGTGCAGTTCAGATGATGTGTTGTAGTACAGATGGAGTGTGGTAGTACAGATGGAGTGTGTAGTACAGATGGGTGTGTATACGTGAAGTGTGTGCACAGATGGAGTGTGTAGCACAGATGAAGTGTAACTCTGGTTCTGTGTCCTGGCTCTAGACCTCAGCCGATGCGGATCAGCATGCTGGGGCTTCTGGTTCTGCTGGTTTCGGGATGGCTGTGTCTGATGCTGGGGTTCTGGAGTCCAGTGAGCGGAATGAACGTGGGCCCCATGAGAGACGCTCAGTTGACATGAGTACAACGACATGGTCACCAGCGACACAGACCATCTACTCTACAACACACCGTCTCCAGAAACAAGGCAGGTCCATCAGAACCAGCGGAACTTTCATGCAGACTGCGCTGTCTATAATAACACCTTCTCTGTCCCTCTCTTCTCTCTCTTCACACACAAAAAAACAACAACAACCACACAACACACAAAACCCAAAACAACCACACAAAACCAAACACAAACACACACACAAACAAACAAACCATCACAACACAACCCAACCAAAAAAAAAAAAAATACCAACAAACACAAAACAACACACACACACTCACTCACACAAACAACACAAACTCACTCAAACACAAACATCCAACACAACACACACTACTCACA
>CM060630.1:32322363-32324863 GCA_030578275.1 Meda fulgida | reverse complement strand
AAATATATTTATAATTGAGTTCATCTTGGCGTTTCCATCCAGAGTTTATGCAATATCACTGTCACACACTGTCACACACTGTCACACACTGTCACACACACTGTCTCACACTGTCTCACACTGTCACACACACTGTCTCACACTGTCACACACACTGTCTCACACTGTCACACACACACACTGTCTCACACTGTCACACACACACACTGTCTCACACTGTCACACACACACACTGTCACACACACTCTCACACTGTCACACACACTGTCTCACACTGTCTCACACTGTCACACACACTGTCTCACACTGTCACACACACACACTGTCTCACACTGTCACACACACTGTCACACACACTGTCTCACACTGTCACACACTGTCTCACACTGTCACACACACTGTCTCACACACACTGTCTCACACACACTGTCTCACACACACTGTCACACACACTGTCACACACACTGTCTCACACTGTCTCACACTCTCACACTGTCACACACACACACTGTCTCACACTGTCTCACACACTGTCTCACACTGTCTCACACTGTCACACACACTGTCTCACACTGTCACACACACACTGTCTCACACTGTCACACACACACTGTCTCACACTGTCTCACACACACTGTCTCACACACACTGTCTCACACACACTGTCTCACACACAGTCACACACAGTCTCACACACAGTCTCACACACAGTCTCACACACAGTCTCACACACTGTCTCACACACTGTCTCACACACTGTCTCACACACTGTCTCACACACTGTCTCACACACTGTCTCACACTGTCACACACACTGTCTCACACTGTCACACACACACTGTCTCACACTGTCACACACACACTGTCTCACACTGTCTCACACACACTGTCTCACACACACTGTCTCACACACACTGTCTCACACACACTGTCTCACACACACTGTCTCACACACACTGTCTCACACACTGTCTCACACACTGTCTCACACACTGTCTCACACACAGTCACACACAGTCACACACAGTCTCACACACAGTCTCACACACAGTCTCACACACAGTCTCACACACTGTCTCACACACTGTCTCACACACTGTCTCACACACTGTCACACACACTGTCTCACACTGTCACACACTGTCACACACTGTCTCAGGTCCAGAGACGAGGTATTTAGTTATTCTCCTCTTCTGGAATGTCATGCTTGTTTTTCTCTTTATGTCTACAGGACAGACAAGACATTCAGCTTCAACGCCACGCCATCCCAACCACAGGTACACACACACACACACTCACTCACTCACCCACACACTCTCTCACACACACACACACACACACACTCTCTCTCACATATGCACACACACAGTTAGTGTGTGTGAGAGAGCAAACAGGTGTGTGTTTGACATCCTGCTCCTGTAGGATCTGTTTAACACAACAATAGTTCACACAACAATCACTGACCTTTTCAATATTGCATTGTTCAAAAAATCTTCTTTTGTGTTCCTCCTTCCTAAAGAAACACATACCGGTTTGGAACAAAACTAGGGACAGTAATTCATGACATCATTTCCTGTTTGGGAATGTAATGAGAGGATAGTTTAACTCTGGTTGAGTGTAATGGCAGAGTTTGCCCAGCAGGGGTCGCTGTCGGTGCAGATCTGTGAACGCTTTAGGACTGGTTTGATGAGCAGTGTGTGTGTGTGTGTGTGTGTGTGTGTGTGTGTGTGTGTGTGCAGTTCTTCAAGTATGTGTTTCCTGACGGTGTGGACACCGTGATCGTGAAGGTGAACTCGCAGAAGAACTTCCCCTGCTCCGTCATGTCCATACAGGACATCCTGGTGAGAAACACACACACACACACACACACACACACACACACACACACACACACAAGTGTCAGAGTTTGTGCTCATATCTGTGTGTGTCTCTCTCTCGATCTGTCTAGTGTCCGGTTTTTGATCTGGATAATAATGTGGCGTTTATTGGAATGTATCAGACTATGACCACCAGAGCTGCCATCACTGTGCAGGTAACACACACACACACACACACACACACTCTCACTCTCTCTCTCTCTCTCTCTCACACACACACACACACACACACACACACACTCTCACTCTCTCTCTCACACACACACACACACACACACTCACTCTCTCTCACACACACACACACTCTCATTCTCTCTCTCACACACACACACACACACACACACACACACACACACACACACTCTCTCACACACAGACACACTCTCACTCTCTCTATATCTCTCTCTCTCACACACACACACACACACACACACACACATTCACTCAAACACACACACTCACTCACACACACTCACACTCTCACACACTATTTAGGTCCCCACTCTGACACGAGTCCCCATGAGTCTATGTGCATTCAGGTTGAAGTCCCCACCGGGATAGAAAAATATGAACACACACACACATAAAATATGTGTTTAGCCGTTTGAATGAGGAGGAGAGTC
>CM060630.1:32312363-32317363 GCA_030578275.1 Meda fulgida | reverse complement strand
ATTACAACTTCCTGTGTGCACACCCTCTTGGAGCTCTAAGGTGCGTGTGTGTGTGTGTGTGTGTGTGGGGCGCATCATGAGAGGTAGGGTATCACCAAAGTGTGGGTTGCTTCACAAATCGAGTCCAGGCAGAGATCAAGTCACTGGTTTCTTTTTAATAATCAACTCAAAACTCCAAAATGTTTTAGCGTTCAGAGTTCGGCTTCAGCGTTGCCATGGCAAGGTCCGGGTCTGTGAACGACAGAGAAATTAAATGCTTGGAGGCTCAGGAACCATTGAGTTACCCTCCTATTGGTCTCTTTATTCCTTGCCATGCACTGTAACGGGGCATGGTCTGTTACCAGGACAAACTTCCGCCCTAGATGGTAATACCTAAGGGTCTCCAATGCCCAAACATTATTTTTCTAATGTGGGGTAATTTTCTCATGCTTTGGTAACTTCCTGCTTATATACAAAACTGGACGTTCCTCTCCCTCTTGCGTTTGGGATAATACTGCCCCAAGACCCAACTCTGATGCATCCATATGTACTATAAAATACTTAAAATCAGGTGCCACCAGGACAGGATGAGATGTCAGGGCCCTCTTTAGTTGTGCAAACGATTCCTCTGCCTTTTCGGACCATTTCACCGTCCTGGAGTGTTGTTCCGTGGTCAAAGTTAGGGACAAACCTTCTGTAGTAATTGGCCAGGCCCAGGAAGGACTTAACTTGGGTCTTTGTGGATGGCCTAGGCCAGTCTTATACCTATGGTGTATCCCAGGTAGTTTCACAGAAGGCTAGTTTGTTTGTTTGTTTGTTTGTTTGTATACTTTAATGTCCTTTTTCAGGAAATTTGTCTTGGACTCAACAAGGCTGCATTAATACACAACATACATACAACAAATAGACTCAAGGCTGCATAATATATACATATAACAAATGCACACACAAACTATAGACCTACATTACTGCATCTTGCTATTTAACATATTAATTGATAGAGGAATAAATATTTTTTTTTTTTTTAAATTCTAGTCTGCACTTTTTAGGGTTAGCTGTACACTAGGGGTAGCTGTAATTGGCTATACACCATCACGTCATCTAAATACGCTGCAGCATACCTTTGATGAGCTCGGAGGATGCGGTCGAAAGGTAGGCAAACATAATGGTATAGCCCCTCTGGGGTAGCGAAGGCTGTCTTTTCTTTGGATGCTGGAGAAAGAGGAACCTGTCAATATCCTTTGGTTAAATCAAGGGTGGTAATAAATCTGGCCTTGCCCAGCCGATCAATCAACTCATCTACATGTGGCATTGGATAAGAATCAAACTGACACTTCATTTTGTTTCCTGAAGTCATTACAGAACCTTCAGCTGCTGTGGTGTCAGGTCTGGACTGACTTGGACTTCTTCTCTTGGACCATTAACCTTCTCTGTGGTTAGGCCACCACCAAACAATGCATCTCTTGCATGCCACTTTTTCAGAAGTTTAACATGGTACATTTGTTGTAACTTCCTCTTACCTGGCTGATTCACTCTATAATTTACTTCTCCAACTCTCTCTGCTACTTCAAATGGCGAGGAACTTGCTTTCCCCAGTGGGTATGAGCACTAACACCTTATCTACTGTTTGGAACTCCCATGGGGATATATGTGATAATGAGCTGATGAGTTGAATCAGGTGTGTTTGATTAATGGAACCGTGCAGTGTTGGGGTCCTTCAGGAGCAGGGTTGGGAAACACTGCCCTAGGCTGTGCGGCCCGGTTGTAGGTGGCTCGTTGTTTACTCTGGGCCTTTTCCCTGTGCTCTCTGACAATGGGGAACACTGCTGCCATCCTCTCTCATAGTTTCCACATGTTCGATTAGAGTCCTATGTGGACAGGGCTGTTCTTAATTGAAGCTCCCTTGAAGGAATTTGTTAGTTTCTAGAATTTTTTTCAATAACTCCTCCATTGTAATGTTGTGGTCTTTTGTACTTAGCTTAGCAAATTTCAGTGTCAGCATCGCTGGCATCACCATCAGCACTCGCACCATTGGAACTGCATTCTCCACCATATGTGGCAACGTGAGAGGAAGGGTATCACCAAAGTGTGGGTTGCTTCACAACAAAACGTTTTAATGAAAACACTCTTCCAGCTTCTCTTTATGATCTCTAACAAAAAACAGCCAGTCTCTCTGTTCTCAGCTCATTAACAGCTTTTCTTACTCGCAACAGTTGTGTCCCCATCGCTGAGGAATCTGGTAACTGTAGTCGGGACCAGGTGGCCATCTTGGTTTGTTGTCCCCATGCTGCAACTGTCATGATTCTGCCATCATGTCCTTGTATTCTTCTAGTATTGTGGCAGGATCATGACAGACCCATGTTTTATGTACAAGCGCATGGTCTGTTGTTTGGGCCATGTGCTTGTGTTGTCTCGTTACCCCGCCCCCTTGTTATCCTCGTCTCGTCATTATTGTCTAGTCAGTTTCACCTGTCCTTGTCATTAGTGTTCCCTTTATAATCCCCTTGTGTTTGCTGTCCTGTGTCGGTTCATTGTTTGACTTTGTCATACGTTGTGTGCGTCATTGCTAACTTACCTGTGAGTACCTTGTGAGAGTTTTGTCTAGTGTATTACGGATCCTGTTTCTGTTGTTAGTTTATAGTCTAGTTTGTCAAGCGTTAGTCTAGTTTAGTCTTCCCTCGTTAGAGTTGCCCTTGTTTTACCCCCTGGTGGGTTTTGTTTTCCCTGTTTTCTGTCTACAATAAACATTCTGTGATTGCATACTGTCTGCGCCTGGGTTCATCCGCCATCCACATAACAGCAACCACGTAGATAGCACATAGCTTGCCTCTATGACATACCCTCTCACGATGCCATACAATGTGTGTGTTTGAGTACATCCAGACATTTTGAAAGTAATAAGTAGATACTAAACAGTCTAAAAGCATGAAGTCTGTTCTCACCAATGACTATAACTATCACGTTGTAATAATTGTTCTAACAGTAAAAGAACAACACGATTACACCGATAACAGCGTATCGTAGGGTTGATACAGTGCAAGAGTTTGGCCACATCCATATCGCTGGAATCACTTTCAGAGTGTTTTCTGATGAAAGATAAAAACATTGGCAGCCAATCAGAATCCACCTTATTCCTGATGATCTCACTGTGTTTTGAATTATGGGTGGCACTTCCGGTTTGGGGAACTTCCACTAAAAACACGGAAACAAATCATTTGAAATCATAAGCTTGCCCTACAAATGAAGATTACCTGTCAGTTTCCCCTTATGTTTTATTTAAGACTAACATGAGAATGATGTAACACTTGGTATTTTAACGTGACGTTATAACAAGAACATCTACGGCAAGAGCTCTTTTCAGCCGCTGCATTCTTTTCCTCATGATTCTTTTCTTTATTCCTCTGCATTCCGCTGTAAAAGTATGAGAAAGGACAACATATAAATATCCTGCACATTTGCGGGAGACGGTTTAATTTGCGATATTATCCATTAATAATTCACTGGAATGCACAAAGAATCTCTCGTTTTTCTCCTCAAATAGGTTAGGGTTACCCTAACCCTTTCTAGATTTGTTTTCACACGTAAATACAATTTGTTATATGTCAAAATGACGGAAACTACTTTGAAATAGTATCACGCAATGCTGAAGTTAATGAACATTTCTGTTTAAGGCAACGTATGTTACATAATACATATATATATATATATATATATATATATATATATATATATATTATTATTGTGATATTTAACCTGTTCGTTATTGCTCTGGAAAGAATCGTGCTTTTGGGGTTATTCATGGTCTATTGAAACCTTCTTGATGCTTTTACATCTTAAATGTCCTTTTAATATTCAATGGTTGAGTAGAATAATGTCTTCTCGCACCCAGTTTAAAAAAAAAACGTATTATTGCGTTCATAGAGCGAGTCTTTCACTGATTTTTTACAGCTTAACGAAAGTTACACCCATAATTCAGCCAGAGCGTAATGGGGCGCTGTAATAATGTTATATGGTCTTATAATGAACCGTGCGTTATCCTCTGTTGACGTGAATGCAGATATAGTTTTGATTCTCAGTATGAACGAGTCCATCAATCTCCTGTCCTGTGTTTGTGTTTAGCTCCTTCAACAACATCCTAAGTAACCTGGGGTATGTTCTGCTGGGTCTTCTGTTCCTGCTCATCGTGCTCCAGCGGGACATCCTGCACAATCGAGCCCTGGAGAGACACGACACACACGCCCTGGTGAGTGTGTGTGTGTGTGTGTGTGTGTGTGTGTGTGTGTGTGTGTGTGTGTGTGTGTGTGTGTGTGTGTGTGTGTGTGTGTGTGTGTGTGTGTGTGTGTGCTGTACCTGCTCATCGTGCTCCAGCGGGACATCCTGCCCTGGTGAGTGTGTGTGTGTGTGTGTGTGTGTGTGTGTGTGGATGTGTGAGAACAGCAGACACCGGATCAACACTGATGCTGTGTAACCGCGCACAGGCTCCTGACATGTGTGTGTGTGTGTGTGTTCCAGGAGTGTGGGATCCCCAAGCACTTCGGCCTGTATTACGCTATGGGCACGGCACTGATGATGGAGGGGCTGCTGAGTGCCTGTTACCACGTGTGTCCAAACTACACCAACTTCCAGTTCGGTGAGTGTGTGTGTGTGTGTGTGTATGTCTCACACTAACGTAACTAACTTTACTTCTACTTCTCTTCGTCCCCTATGGGACATAAGGCTTCAATGAGCACTCTCCATTTCATTCGGCCCCTGGCAGCATGTTGCTCTCCCCATGACAGGTTCATGTGTTCCAGCTCTTGTGCCACAGTTCTGCGCCGGGTGGCTTTGGGCCTAGGTCTTCTTTTGCATCTTAAGGCGACTTTTGTGATGCTGTCCTGCTCCATCCTCAACACATGTCCCAGCCATCTCAGCCGTCTGTGTGTAATCTCCTTCGTGATGCTCCGGCTTCCCGTTTTCTTGTACAGTTCATTTTTGGAGATCTTATTAGGCCGAAATATCTGGCATATTCGTCGGAGGCATCC
>CM060630.1:32287363-32307363 GCA_030578275.1 Meda fulgida | reverse complement strand
GCCTTTATTCCATATTTACTCCATATTCACCTCAAGTTCCTGTTGGTTAAAGTCTGAGCAGCGTGTCAGAAACGTGCTTTCTGCGTTTAGACTCCATCTGTGTCTCACAAACACACTCAGTCCCACACACACACACACACACACACACGCACGCTCGTGTTGATCAGACTCCATGTGTATTTCCAGAAAACCCCAGCGGAGTCTCGCGAGCACAACCGCGAGTGTATTCTGCTCTCCTTCTTCGATGACCACGACATCTGGCACTTTCTGTCGTCCATCGCCATGTTCGGATCCTTCCTGGTGAGTCCAAACATCCGTCAAAGCCAAACCAGACAACTAGAGAATAACCATGCAGATGAACAGTGTTGGGCATAGTTACTTTAAAAGTAATTCATTGCAATATTGCATTACTCCCGTAAGCTAAGAATTTCTTATCTTTATTTACATTGGCCGGGTAAGTCCACCGAGGCTTCCATGTCGTTCCGCCATTTTGAAAAACTATAATAGCAGAGAGGGACAAAAAGCACTAGCCTACCTCAACGCGTTTCCACAACGCATTTCCGTTCAGAGCCAGCGTCACATGACAAACCAGCTGAAACGGACAAGGAGATCAGTGAGAGCTCGTCACTGCCTCGGCAAATCTGAAAGTCTGCACTGCTTAATGCGGGATCATACTTATGCCGAGCCACAGGAGAAGCAATCCTCGTCGCCAAAACAGTGAAACTTTTAATTTAAAAGGAAACGTGACCGACGAATTAAAAAAACGAGGGTAAATATCAGGATAGCTTTTCCCAGACATAGTGTCATAGCTTTTTTGCTACATAACGGCTACCCTAGTTGCAACACGCATTTGAAAAAGCGAGGCGCTGGACAGCGCTATTCGTTAGAATGCAAAATACAATTCACCGCTAGATGGGAGAAATTCCTACACAGCGTACCTTTAAAAAGTAACTAATTGCGTTACTTATTTACTTCTTTGAAAAAGTAACAGATATTTTGTTGTAAATTTTAAAAGTAATCTGTTACTTTACTAGTTACTTGAAAAAGTAATCTGATTACATAAGTCAAGTTACTTTTAATGAGTTACACACAACACTGGTGATAAACACATCTGTCTGTCTATCTCAGGTTCTGCTCACGATGGACGACGACCTCGACGCGGTTCAGAGAGACAAAATCTACGTCTTCTGATGGAGAGACATTGTGGATTAGCCAATCACAGAGCAGCACCAATGAGAGGCCTCACTGCCTGAAAATCCTGCCAGTCAGAGACTGTGGGAGGAGCCTCATACAGGAACTAATGCTGATAGGACAGCGAATGTGCCAGTCAAACTGCCAGAGCTCCTCTCCTCATGCTAACGCTTCAGACCTGCCCTGCGAATCTCAGCGCAGTTTCGCTTGTTTCTCTTCGCGTTTGTGTCCGTCTGTGGCCTTCTGTGTGTGTGGACCGTGTGGGTCCGACTGCAAATCCGAGCCGCTTCACTGATATCATGATGATTCTGAGAAAATCAACTTTGCACTGTCTGAAAAATTACAGATCATGTTTTTACAATTACAAAAGGAATGATTACTGAATAAAGACTTTTTACGGTTGTTTTCAGTCATGTACGTTTGTGTGGTGGACCGGAAACCCAATGATTCTGTGCTGCAACAACTCTTTTAATGTCTAAACTAATAAAATTACACATTTGCTAGAGTTAAAGGATTAGTTCACCCTAAAAGGAAAATGGTCATCACTCAAGAAATGATCTTTCAGTGAGATGTTGTTTGACTGCAGTACCAAAGGCTTCCACTAGAGGAAATTCATTTGCAATGCACAAAAAATACAAGTGTGACTTTTTTTCAGGACCATTTATCCTTTTAATGATCATGTCCATGATTTTCTGAGTGTTCACACAGCAAGTGCCAAAACCTTTACCAAGTTTCAAACCATTCTGATGAAGTTTTAAAAAACCAAAACATCAACTTTTTTGGTTGCGAATGACCGAACAGCACCAGAGGGTTAAAGTCAGACAGATTCTAGAGACGTGTTTTATAAGGTCACACTTATTTTAACCCCTACGTGCATGAATTGACATTCCTCATTCAGGATTTTTTTTCGTGGTTTTATTGCTCTTAAGGCATGAAAAACAAGATCTGAACAAGTTTTTTATACATATTTTTCAGAGATTTTGAGATGAGTGGTCAGTATGTGTTTTAGTTTTTAACTGAAGAGATACTGTATTAAAGATACCGTAATACTGTGTATTTAATGAACCAATGAATGAAATTTTATAAAATCTTGTGAAAACTATAAAATATATACAAAAAAATGTAATACAGCTTCAATTACTGCAAACGCAATTTAGTTTGTTCCCGTTCGACCAGCCCACATAGAAGAACTTCATACATGTCGATCTTCTGGTGTCTTTGATATCAGAACATGAGGACGTGAATCTGCAAAGATCAGGTGAAGGTACAACTCCGTGGAAACGACTCAGACTCACGATCCCTCCAGTCTACCAGAGTATGACGATTTACCCTTATTAGCTGATAATACTGATTATTTTAAAAATGGACACATTTCTACTGTAGCTCTCCTCTATGAGGAAACTCAGACTGAACTCTAAATTGATCTATTGATGTTTTCAGACGGTGGAGAAACGAGTGATCAGGTGTTTTCCATCTCATCTGAAATGAGCAGTGTTGGAGGTATTAAGTCTCTGGCTGGGCAGACGTGACGTGAACAGTCTCTGGACTGGACAGAACCAGCGGAGAAGGCTCGGGACGGGACCAGCGGAGAAGGCTCGGGACGGGACCAGCGGAGAAGGCTCGGGACGGGACCAGCGGTGAAGGCTCGGGACTGGACGGGACCAGCGGAGAAGGCTCGGGACTGGACCAGCGGAGAAGGCTCGGGACGGGACCAGCGGAGAAGGCTCGGGACGGGACCAGCGGAGAAGGCTCGGGACGGAACCAGCGGAGAAGGCTCGGGACGGGACCAGCGGTGAAGGCTCGGGACGGGACCAGCGGAGAAGGTTCGGGACAGGACCAGCGGTGAAGGCTCAGGACTGGACGAGACCAGCGGAGAAGGCTTGGGACTGGACCAGCGGAGAAGGCTCGGGACTGGACCAGCGGAGAAGGCTCGGGACGGGACCAGCGGAGAAGGCTCGGGACGGAACCAGCGGAGAAGGCTCGGGACTGGACCAGCGGAGAAGGCTCGGGACGGAACCAGCGGAGAAGGCTCGGGACGGGACCAGCGGTGAAGGCTCGGGACGGGACCAGCGGTGAAGGCTCGGGACTGGACGGGACCAGCGGAGAAGGCTCGGGACTGGACCAGCGGAGAAGGCTCGGGACTGGACGGGACCAGCGGTGAAGGCTCGGGACTGGACGGGACCAGCGGTGAAGGCTCGGGACTGGACCAGCGGAGAAGGCTCGGGACGGGACCAGCGGAGAAGGCTCGGGACTGGACCAGCGGAGAAGGCTCGGGACGGGACCAGCGGAGAAGGCTCGGGACTGGACGGAACCAGCGGAGAAGGCTCGGGACTGGACGGGACCAGCGGAGAAGGCTCGGGACTGGACGGGACCAGCGGAGAAGGTTCGGGACTAGACAGAACCAGCGGAGAAGGCTCGGGACTGGACCAGCGGAGAAGGCTCGGGACGGGACCAGCGGAGAAGGCTCGGGACGGGACCAGCGGTGAAGGCTCGGGACTGGACGGGACCAGAGGAGAAGGCTCGGGACTGGACGGGACCAGCGGAGAAGGCTCGGGACTGGAGCGGACCAGCGGTGAAGGCTCGGGACGGGACGGGACCAGCGGTGAAGGCTCGGGACTGGGGGACCAGCAGAGAAGGCTCGGGATTGGACGGGACCAGCGGAGAAGGCTCGGGACTGGACGGGACCAGCGGAGAAGGCTCGGGACTGGACGGGACCAGCGGTGAAGGCTCGGGACTGGACGGGACCACCGGTGAAGGCTCGGGACGGGACCAGTGTTGAAGGCTCGGGACGGGACCAGCAGTGAAGGGTCGGGACGGGACGGGACCAGCGGACAAGGATCGGGACTGGACGGGACCAGCGGTGAAGGATCGGGACTGGACGGGACCAGCAGAGAAGGCTCTGGACTGGATGGGACCAGCGGTGAAGGCTCGGGACGGGACGGGACCAGCGGTGAAGGCTCGGGACTGGGGGACCAGCAGAGAAGGCTCGGGATTGGACGGAACGAGAGGTGAAGGATCGGGACTGGACGGAACCAGGGGTGAAGGCTCGGGACGGGACCAGAGGTGAAGTCTCGGGACGGGACGGGACCAGCGGTGAAGGCTCGGGACTGGACGGGACCAGCAGAGAAGGCTCGGGATTGGACGGAACCAGAGGTGAAGGATCGGGACGGGACGGGACCAGCGGTGAAGGCTCGGGACTGGACGGGACCAGCAGTGAAGGCTCGGGACTGGACGGAACCAGCGGTGAAGGGTCGGGACTGGACGGGACCAGCAGAGAAGGCTCGTGATTGGACGGAACCAGAGGTGAAGGATCGGGACTGGACGGAACCAGAGGTGAAGGATCGGGACTGGACGGAACCAGCGGTGAAGGCTCGGGACGGGACCAGCGGTGAAGGCTCGGGACGGGACCAGCGGTGAAGGCTCGGGACTGGACAGGACCAGCAGAGAAGGCTCGGGATTGGACGGAACAAGAGATGAAGGATCGGGACTGGACGGGACCAGCAAAGAAGGCTCGGGACTGGACGGAACCAGCGGTGAAGGCTCGGGACGGGACCAGAGGTGAATTCTCGGGACGGGACGAGCGGAGAAGGCTCGGGACGGGACCAGCGGTGAAGGCTCGGGACGGGACGGGACCAGCGGAAAAGGATCGGGACTGGACGGGACCAGCAGAGAAGGCTCGGGACTGGACGGAACCAGTGGTGAAGGCTCGGGACGGGACCAGAGGTGAAGTCTCGGGACGGGACGAGCGGAGAAGGCTCGGGACGGGACCAGCGGAGAAGGCTCGGGACTGGACAGGACCAGCGAAAATGCAAAGTATTAAAGCCGCTTTGGATGGCGTAAACAGCTAACTTCAAAAGCTGGACATGCTAAATCAACTCTCGGAAGATGTGGAAGACATGAAGCAATCATTGGAGTTCTATATAGCCATGGTCGACGTCCTCAAACAAGAGAACACGTCGTTGAGATTAGAGGTCAATAATCTTAAACAACTGACCACTGAACTCCAAGGAAACAACACCGAAATGTCAGAAAGCATTTTGGATTTACAGAGTCGGAGTATGCGAGATATTATAATAATCCACGGTGTGCACGAGATAGCGAAGGAAACTTACCAAGTCAGAGCAGCTGGTAAAAAAGTTCATGATGGAGCAATTGATCGGGAAACCTAAAGGAGCGAAAGATAAACCTAGACCCATCGTGGCGAAGGATAAATCTACTATTATGCAAGAGGTCGGTAATTGAAAGGATCCACTTTCTCCAGCATGGATCAGTTTCCTCCGGAGATTATGAAGAGACGAAGGCTACTTTATCCAGTCACGTCGGGAGCAAGGAAAAGTGACAAAACGCGTCTTATGTGTAGACTAGCTTTACATTGATGGAGCTTTATATCGGAATTCCCAGACGACATACTGGTTGTCTGAAGGGGTCGACGCCGGCAACTAGTAGCATGACTTGACGATGTAAACACCGCGCGATCCGATGACGTCACACACAACTGATCTCTAGCAACGAGTCTAACATGGAATAATTGGGTTTCACATGGCCATTGAGGTGGAGAAGAGAGATTTCTGCTTATTATGAACTTTCTACTTAAAGTGGTGAATTTGAACACAATGAAGAAGTGTGAGGGGGGAAGACACTGCCTGGTGCTCAGTTCTCCTTGGGATCAGGCTATGGGAAGAGCATACTTACCTACCCCAGGGAAGAGTAAAGGACAACGGAGGGCTGTAGCTTTGGAGAGAGGTGGGTTGTACCTGGTTGGTTTGTGTTGTGTGTTGGTGTGTGTGAGGGGAATGTGTGTGTGTGTGCGTGGTTTTGTGTGTATGTATGGAAAGAGTTTATTTTTGTTGGGGCACTGCATTATATTGATAAAGATTTCACTAGTTAAATGGAAAATTTAAAAAAGCCTATAGGAATCTCTTGATTTAATTGTAATGGTTTAGCAAATATTTCTAAAAGGAATGACATTTTTACTTGGTAAAATGATAAAAGTGACATTCAAATTGTTGCACTTCAATTCAGAAAACGAGTCAAAATGGAGATCTGAATAAGGAGGGGATATATATTTTAATCACGGTTTAAAAAATAGTAGAGGCGTTATGATTTTGATTAAAAATAATGTAGATTATACACGCACTCCATATCTAAAGATAAGGAGGGTAGATGGATTGTGATAGACATAATGATCAATAACTTGCATATTATTTTAACAAATATTTATGCTCCCAATGAGGACAATCCGTTATTTTTTGGTGAAATTAAAACATATTTAAATTCACTACAATATAATCAGATTATAATAACTGGAGATTTTAATACATTCTTAGATACAAATAAGGATCGCAGTGGTCTGCATACATTTAATAATCATCCCCACGCACTTAGGGAAATTCTAGAAATGGCTGCATCATTAGATCTTGTTGACATCTGGCGTTTGCTAAATAAAGCTACTATGAGGTATACACGGCGCAGAGGAAAACAGGCCATGGAATTGATTATTTCTCATTGGTTCCTAGAGAGTTAAACTGTTGTATTGGTGACAGCTTGAGATCTGATCATAGTCTGACTGATAAATGTATCGCTTCTAAATGATGATTCATTTGTTGATATTACCAGGAGATTTATCAAAGAATTCTTTGAGAATAATGAAAACTTCTCTAATCCACATGTTTCGGAAGCCTTTAAATGTTCCTTTAGAGGACATGTGATTAAGATGGCATCAATTAAGAAAAAAAGAAACTTAAAACAGCAACAAGAACTTATTGATGAAATAAATGAGCTACAACAATTATTAGATAGAAGTTACGCAACTGAAACAGAAATATTAATGAAAAGAAAACAAGATAAATTGGAGTCTTTATCATGACGGGTAATGGTTAGGTCACACGCTGCTTGGATGGAGAAGGGAGAGAAGTGTACCGCACACTTTTTACGGTTAAACCAAAGAATATCATGAGTTTATATAGAAATGATGTCTTGGTCACAAATCCACATGAAATATTACAGGAAGAATTTGAATATTTTGAAGCTCTATATTTTAACGCTGCAATATTGGAGCCCCCAAATGGTGAGACTGAGCAATATTTCCGTTTGAGTAATGTTGAATAATGTTTCTACTTCGCAGCCGTGAAGGCGGAATAAAAGCAGGAGTTCTCGGAAGCAATGCATTCATTTTCATCTGGTACATCTCCTGGTTGAAATGGAATTCCTACTGGAATGTAGGAGATTTTCTTTACAGAAAAGAAAAAAACCTTATTAGAATCTTTTAATTTTTCATTTCAACAAGGTATTTTATCTAATTCACAAAGAGAGGGAGTTATTTCAATACTCTTAAAGCAAAATGGATGCAGATGAAAATGCAGATTAAAGCAGATGGGAAATATAAAGATCCCAAATGGTTAAAAAATTGGCGTCCACTGACCCTGCTCTGTTGTGATGCTCGTATTTTATCTAAATGTATTGCTTTAAGAATACATAAAAACATAATTGGAGGTGTTATAAATAATAATCAAGCAGGTTTTATTAAGGGAAGATTTATTGGAGACAAATACTGAACACTATACATTTTAATGAGAACCATCAAGAACCAGGATTATTGTTTATTGCTGATTTTGAAAAGGTGTTTGATAAGTTCAATGGAAGTTCATAAAACAATGACTTGGCTTTTTAATTTTGGAAATAACTTAATACAGTGGTTTGAAACTCTTTATAATCATCCTGTTAGTCGAGTGATCAATGATGGTCATATATCAGATATCAACATATATCAACACATTTTTAATAAGTCTGTCAAGGGTGTCCTTTGTCACCATATCTCTTTATTTTAAATATATTGAAATTCTGGCTATTAAAATTAGGAACAACCCAGATATACCAGGTCTATTTTCAAGCGTCAAGAGATTGAGCTGACAGTGCTGATGATGCAATCTTTTCATAAAACCCACACAATCCACTTTGGAAGGACTAATAA
The DNA here is from genome assembly GCA_030578275.1 of Meda fulgida. Classification (NCBI taxonomy): domain Eukaryota; kingdom Metazoa; phylum Chordata; class Actinopteri; order Cypriniformes; family Leuciscidae; genus Meda; species Meda fulgida. The sequence goes on along the minus strand of CM060630.1, from coordinate 32,299,202 downwards.
AGGAATTAAATACTTTTTCTAAAATATCTGGTTTGAAACCCAATTTTGCAAAATGTAACATTTTGAGGATTGGGACATTAAAACACACCAATTTTATTTTAAACAGTTCTGCTCCTGTTAAATGGATTAATGGAGAAGTTAATATATTAGGGATTTATTTACCTGACAATGTTAAAGAAATTGTTAAATATAATTATGAGAGAAGGATGGAAAAGGAATTGTACAACCTTGGAGGGGTCACTCTCTGCCAATCCAAGGAAAAGTAACTCTGATTAATACATTAGGAATTCCACAATTTCCCCACTTATTAATGCTTCCTTCACCTAGCATAACGTTTGTTGAACATTTTGAACAAAAAATGTTCAAGTTTCTATGGAATAATAAACCAGATAAAATGAAAAGGCAGGATCTGTATAATATGATAACGCTGGACTAAAACGCTGTTCCTGGAAAGCCTCCTGGGTTGCTGAAACTCGTCACAACAATGAATGGATCGCGAGCCAGAGATTATATTCAGGCTTTTCCTTCTTCTCGAACAATCTATTTCCTTTTTACCAATTAAAAACAATACATATTGATAAACTATTTAAGAGAGTTATCACCATTCTTCAAGGATGCACTGAAAGCTTGGTTGAATTCCCCCTCCAGATACAATTCAAGATATTCAGGCAAGCTTGTCTTATTTTATTCTGTAAACAAGTAAAAAAGAAAAGAAAACCCTCTGTGTGTGTGCCTCGAGGGACTGATCCTCCCGGGAGAGAAGAAGGATCGCTCGCCACTGCTGCTAAATCCATTACTTTTCGGTCGGTTCTTCTGTTACGGTACGTGTGGTGGTTAGAAGCACGAGGAATACAGGAAACAGGAATTTAATCAACAGAAAGTAAGGATCACAATACACACTATCCAAAAGCGAGAACCGACAAAGAATGAGGGAGAGCACAGGGTATAAATGCATGGGTGAACAAAGGAACATGATGAGGACACAGGTGAATGAACTGATGAAGACACAGGTGCTGTAACACTGACGAGGAGCGGGAAAACTGGGACGCAGCACTGAACCAAAAACAGTAAGCAGGGGGAGACACAGGACATGCATGTAACAAGGTGTAACCTGAGCCTTGCAAGTATAAGGGGAAGGCTGTACTTGTTTTTCCCTACTGGGTTGTCCCTCTTCAACCCACTGCATGGCCTCCCGCCGTACTTCCAGAAGCATAGTCTCTCTACCTCGTACCAGCCTTTTTAGCTCCCTACGAAGCATAGGATCACGTACATTTTCTCTTATAACGATCTCAGTGTTTGGTATCGCACCCGGCTTACATTGCTCCACCCTCTCCATTAGAGCCAATAAGGCATGTGAAAATTCATATAATGACTCCCCGTCTCTCTGTTTTCGATCGAAAACTTTTATTGCCAATAGACATGAGATTTTGAACATCCATACACTTTCAAGACATCAAACATTTGTTCAGAATTCTCCCTCACAGCCTGATCTCATTTTGGTGGAAAGCTTTATCCAATTCAGACATATCCTTAACCTAATGCCCCTTTGCCTCTTTGAATACCCCATAAAGATGCAGAGAGGTACTGGTCCTGCTAGCCACAGCTCTCTTCCTTTAAATAAAAAAAAACACAACAAAAAACCACTGGACTGCTCCCAAAACACAACAGACAACCAAAGTAGCTCTACCCTGCCGACTACGCTAAAATATGACACCCGATAGGGCCCAAAAAAGGGAAAAGAAACAAATCTTTCACATAAGACAATAAGTTGTAGAAAAATACATAATTCTTTATTAAACAGGACCATAAAATTATACAGGACAATAACCATGACCCAAGTCAGCTGACAGGGACAGCAATTTCTCTCCGTCTGGAACTGAGCTAACTACACAGGGGACACTTCACTGCATTCTGTGAACCACAGCAAACCCCCAGAAGCCCTTCAATACAGACAGGATTATGTGATACACATTCACAATTAATAACCACACAAATCAACCCACAAAACCTGTAAGGGCTCTATTAAATTGTACTCCCAGTTCTACACCGACCACGGTGGGAAGCTATCCCTTATCCGCACATAGAGCTGGCTAGGAAATTAATTTACCAAACAAAAAAGTCAAGGAGCAGTCAATTTCACAATTTTCACTTAAAACAAACATCATAAGGCACACACAAAAACCATAAGAGAACAGCGCCTGTCCTTTAACTTGGGCCACCCCATCAGCAATCTGTCATGAGATCGGAAGTTGCTTCTCCTGCTGGCTACATGCAGATCAAGTATTTCAAGAACAACCGTCACTGTCACAGGAATAGTACGAATTGTAGCTGAAATAAAGCTAGTGATGCATTATGTCCAATTTAGTGGCCAGATGAATAATACGAATTTCCTCCCAATCTAAAATCAATACTTGGAATTTTTTATAATGATGACTCCTTAGACTTTATTTAGGATGTTACTTGATGCTACAACATTTTATTTTACCAGCAAGAGGACAGAAAGTTTTGCCATTTTCACAAATGTATTTGTATCATTTCAGAAAAGGGAGAAAGGGAGCTTTATTTGGACTCAATTACATTTTCTATGAAGCAAAAAGCAGTTAAAACTTAGAAAATTCGAAAATATAGATCTACATTAATCCCCACAGTGTGCAACGCTGTTACATTTTGTTTTTTGTATACTGTTGTATTTGTAACATTATTTGTAGTTACAAAAAAAAAAGCAGGAGTGTCATCAGCTCTATAATCGCTCTCGAACACACCTAACAACTGCTCAGGTGTGTGTGTGTGTGTGTGTGTGTGTGTGTGTGTGTGTGAGGAGGAGCTCTGCTGTGAAGATAAATACTGCTGTCATCACCATCACCTCACATTCATCATGGACTTCGATCTCTGTTCAGGTAAACTTATCCACCAGTAAACATCCAGACGTGATTGTTTTATAGTTCTGGAAGTGACAGTGTGTGTTCTTCTCCAGCAGCTGAAGGAGATGAGGTGAAGAAGCAGGAGGGGAAAGAGGTGGAGGGAATCTTTGGCTTCGGAGACAAGGACAAGGACAAGGAGAGCAAGGACAAAGGCAAGGACAAGGACAAGGAGAGCAAGGGCAAGGACAAGGACAAGGAGAGCAAGGACAAAGGCAAGGACAAGGACAAGGAGAGCAAGGGCAAGGACAAGGACAAGGTAAGAAGAGTTATTCATGATAGTCAATGAAACTTCTCTAATACACAGAAGAAAATCTAAATCCGTTACAGAAACACCAACATGTGTGACACTTCTCATCCCAATAATATACTGATTTTACTCAAAACTAATCAGATTAGAAAAGTAAAAGGGCTTTGTGTCGAGCTTAACCCGGAAGATTCCTGTTCAGCCCTCGAGGGTTAATAGTGGCGTAAGAAAAGAGAAGTTATACGTGTTATAACTGCATTATACTGTTTTATGTGCGGTGTTTTCAGAGTGATTGCAAAGAAAAGGACAAAGACAAGGACAAGAAGAAGGATAAAGGACACAAAAAGGGTCACGGACACGGCCACGGACACGGCCACGGCCGAGGACGCAGGTCTTCTTCCTCCAGTGATGAGGTGACGTGTGCTTTTGCTTTACGATTCTCCATTCTGCTGAACATGCTGCGAATATACGGTTCACACACACCTGTTGATTCTATATAGATGCAATAAAGACGCCACCCTGTATTTTCATATTCATCATACTTCAGTGCTCCTCACATAAGACGGTGTGAATGTGTGAAGACACCTGGTACAGTGAGTGATGTGGACGTGCCCCTGTAATGCAGACTAGCCGGTTTCGTGTGGAAAATGAGAGATTTACCAGGAACCAAATGCATCTAAAATCAGTCCTGTAGATTCACAGACGGATCGCTCTTTATCCATATCTGTATAGGCACACGCTAGTATTATAAACACAAGTTCATATTGTTCTCTCTCTGTTTGTAGGACTGAAGACTGATGGCATGAGGTGGAGCGGGGCGAGTTGTCACATGGGAAAACATCTGCGTCAAAAACCTTGTTGCACAAGTGCTTGTTTTCTCTCAGGGGTTTTCAATGCTGGTCTTTATTAGTGCTACCAAAGACTAAAACTGCAATACTGCTAGGCTCCTATATTTTTATACATTTCTGCAAGCTGTTATGTTGCATTTATCTATAAAAATGTTGTTTTTTACAGTATAATTCATATTTATCATATAACATGTTTGTTTTCTCATATCAGTGTCAATACACATTGTGACTTATAATGTGACAACATGCCCTGCTAAAGGTCTCAGTGTATTTTCTCTGTAGTTGTAAACAAGGTTTTTGACAATAAAAGTGATTTTTCAAAACAAACTCACCATGAGAAATATTCCACCTGGACTTCTTGTATAATTTTTATATTATTTCATATTCATAAAATGATCGCATGTGATTTTTATTTTATAACACTTATAATATATAACACATATAAATAACTACATTTTCTTACATACATACATGCATGTCATGGAGCGCTCCACGCCTCCTCCTTCTGAGATCCCTCGCTCCTGGATATTAGGACTGCACTAATTCTCTGCCTGTGCTTTATGTCTGCTCTTTGTCTTCTGGTGTCTTTAAATAAAGTGCAGCTGAATGCCTCTAACTCCCGTTACAGCACGTGTGTGTGTTTATAAAGTGAGGAAAATAAGTATTTGAACACCTGAGAAAATCAATGTTAATATTTGGTACAGTAGCCTTTGTTTGCAATTACAGAGGTCAAGCGTTTCCTGTAGTTTTTCCCCAGGTTTGCACACACTGCAGGAGGGGTTCTGGCCCACTCCTCCACACAGATCTTCTCTAGATCAGTCAGGTTTCTGGGCTGTCGCTGAGAAACACGGAGTTTGAGCTCCCTCCAAAGATTCTCTATTGGGTTTAGGTCTGGAGACTGGCTAGGCCACGCTAGAACCTTGATATGCTTCTTACAGAGCCACTCCTTGGTTATCCTGGCTGTGTGCTTCGGGTCATTGTCATGTTGAAAGACCCTGACTCGATCCATCTTCAATGCTCTAACTGAGGGAAGGAGGTTGTTCCCCAAAATCTCACAACACATGGCCCCGGTCATCCTCTCCTTAATACAGTGCAGTCGCCCTGTCCCATGTGCAGAAAAACACCCCCAAAGCATGATGCTACCACCCCCATGCTCCACAGTAGGGATGGTGTTCTTGGGATGGTGCTCCTCATTCTTCTTCCTCCAAACACGGCGAGTGGAATTATGACCAAAAAGTTCTATTTTGGTCTCATCTGACCACATGACTTTCTCCCATGACTCCTCTGGATCATCCAAATGGTCATTGGCAAACTTAAGACGGGCCTTGACATGTGCTGGTTTAAGCAGGGGAACCTTCCGTGCCATGCATGATTTCAAACCATGACGTCTTAGTGTATTGCCAACAGTAACCTTGGAAACGGTGGTCCCAGCTCTTTCCAGGTCATTGACCAGCTCCTCCGTGTAGTTCTGGGCTGATTTCTCACCTTTCTTAGGATCATTGAGACCCCACGAGGTGAGATCTTGCATGGAGCCCCAGTCCGAGAGAGACTGACAGTCATGTTTAACTTCTTCCATTTTCTAATAATTGCTCCAACAGTGGACCTTTTTTCACCAAGCTGCTTTGCAATTTCCCCGTAGCCCTTTCCAGCCTTGTGGAGGTGTACAATTTTGTCTCTAGTGTCTTTGGACAGCTCTTTGGTCTTGGCCATGTTAGTAGTTGGATTCTTACTGATTGTATGGGGTGGACAGGTGTCTTTATGCAGCTAACGACCTCAAACAGGTGCATCTAATCTAGGATAATAAATGGAGTGGAGGTGGACATTTTAAAGGCAGACTAACAGGTCTTTGAGGGTCAGAATTCATGCTGATAGACAGGTGTTCAAATACTTATTTGCAGCTGGATCATACAAATAAATAGTTACAAAATCATATATTGTGATTTCTGGATATTTTTTTAGATGATGTCTCTCACAGTGAACATGCACCTACGATGACAATTTCAGACCCCTCCATGATTTCTAAGTGGGAGAACTTGCTAAATAGCAGGGTGTTCAAATACTTATTTTCCTCACTGTATATACAAAATACTTACACACATATATATTATGTAAACAAACTTTTATTTTGGATGCGATTAATTTGGATGCGTTTCACAGCACTACTTATAAATCGTTTGATAATCTAGGGGGAAATTTTACATGGAGAATAAAAAAATATTGCATTTAAATCTACAGACAGATGCGTTGTACTAAACCCACATAACCTAAACCGACACATGATGCATTTTAATATCAAATGATTTCTGCTCATGTCAGAATATGATCATGCTTTAAGGAACACACTCACACTGCGTCAAAGGATTCTTTCATCCGCCAACTAATGTCTGCATTAAAGCACAGGTTTGGCGGTGAGGAGAAACGTTTGGATTGTTTTAGATCATTGCACTGGCAGAGTTCCTGCTGACCCGAGGTTTCAGGGCTGGGCTGGTGAAGCAGGAACGCTCCAGCGTAAAGATGCATCAGGGGCGGGAACTTTATTCTCCCCACACAACATTCCAACAGCCGCTCATTGCACAGATAACACACTTTTAAAACACCCCCGCAGAAGAGTTTCCAGAATAACTGCACTATAATCAGTGTATAATCACCCACTGTACACAGACACAGATCTGTGAGTAAACATACTAGACAATACGCATGAAAGCTTTATTCTATGATGGCTCCCAGAATGCATTGTGTTGTTGAGATTCACACGCTAATTCTGGACGTCTGTGTGTGTCTCTATCAGCAGTGCATTAATAACCCTTCATCAGAATGCTGCTTGGTAAAGGTTCTGCTGTGTGAACAACATCTCCCTGAAAGATCATTTACTGAGATATCAACCTCACATATGGAACATAACTTTAGATTTATGGCTTTGATTTTCTCACAGTTTTAGAGTAAAAATGTTTCGGAAAATATATGTTTCATCAAAACTTTTAAAATAGTTTTTCTGTGCATTTTTCATTATATTAAATTTAACTTCTATAACTTGTTTCACTTCAGCAATAATCTGCCAAGTGTCATCTTTAAAAAGAGACCAAACTTCAGTCTGTTGCTCCAAAGATTCAAGATTTATGACACAAAAAGTGATTAACAGGTAATAAATGGATTATAACTATTTCATAAATATAATTAAGTGCCATAGAATTACCTCAAAATATCTAAAAAAAAAACATTATCTAACTAACTAAAATATAGCTTGTGCATTCATTAAATTAAATTGAAATAAAAAAATATGAATTATGGTAATCTTGACCCTCCAGAGGGTTAAACACATTCAGTGACACACTTTTGATCAGATAAACCTGATAGTGAATCATGATGATGTCATCAGCAATTAAAATACCCATCAGAAAAACTAAACACTACTAAACACTGATCACCATAATAGTGACTTCACATGAAACGCTGTCTTTGTCTCAACAATCTCGTGAATGTCTTGGTATTAACGACTTAAAAAATGTGTGAGAAATTTATTTTAATCAGTTTCTACACACTAAACAATACTGCCTTTTTTAACTCAAATATTGGAAGGGAACTATTTGCATGAGTATTTTAAACTCAACTAATTTGTGTTTGCCCAATTAGACTTTACATGTTTTTAACACGCACTCTTAAAGTTATACCAACACAGCTTTCCTTGTAAACCCAACTCAAATACTTTGTGTAGCAGAAACACAACTCAACGAATGTATTTTTCAGCATACATTAAACAATTTACCATATTGATCAAAATATATATATTTTCTTTGTGTAAGGGTAAACTAACCAACCCTGCCGCAAAAAACAACACTTTCACTGAATGAAAAAGAAGATATAAGATAAAATGAAATGTCCAGTCACTGTCAGATTTCATTTTCTCAGATTGTTTTATTCACTTTTGGTGTCTGCAGCCGTTGTCCTGAAACACACATAACACACGTGCGTAGAGCCTGTTTCTGCACTTACACACACTAAAGCTGAGCCAGATGAACAAGGTGTGGACGTGCATCCATTCACAAACAGAACATGTAATTAAAAAGTTGCTCGGTTGGTTGGTGTTTGAACCTTGGATATTTTCATGGTGCGTAACAAGTTAAAATACTATAAAAAAGTCATTTAAAAACCTTTGTAAAGTTTTAAAGGGGTCATGACAAGGATTTTTTTTTATATGCTCCTTGAGGTTCACTTATAATCCTAATGAAGTTTTTTGCACAAAAAAAACAAAACAAATATATATATATATATATATATGTGGAAAAATAATTATTTTCAAACCCTAATTGAGCCTTTGTCTGAAATGACCGTTTTTAAGGTGCGGCTCCTTTAAGGCTTGTCAGTAAACGGAAATTTATTTTTGGCTATTCATTGCACAGGAAACTCACCATTGAAAACATTCTATAAAACCATAATTTACAGACAAAGCATTATGTAATTGTAGCAATGTTCAGGGAAGAAGGAGGCGGGAACCGGCGAACAATCCAAAATATGATTTATTTAAATAAAACAAACAAAAATACCGCCAGCAGCCCCTCGCGGACGACTGCTGGCTACCGAAAATAAATATAACTAAAGTAAAATACAAAAACAAAACACAACTAAAATACAGGCCTGTTCCTCTCTCGATCATCAACGTCGTCGCTCCTCCTTTATGCTTCCGCTCCTCCGTGAGAGATGCGAGACCGGTGTGCTTCACAGGTGTTGCTCATTAGCAATCGCACCACCGGCCTCGTGCCGTTCTCTCACGTCCCTCGGCCGTCCTGTTCGCCACATACCCCCATCGCCCCTCACAGGCCGGGGGGTACCCACGAGCCTGTGCCTACTCCCCCCCGGCGGCGGCGATCCCTGGGGAGTATGGACAGACAAACCGAGGGAAACGGAGACGGAAGCATGAGGAGCGACAGATCGAGAGAGGGGAGAGAGGAAAAAAAAATTGGTCCGGTTCCCACAACGCGCTGCCATCTGGTCCCCCACCAGCTAGGCGATCTCCTCCGCGGTGCCTGGCGGCGACGCTGGGTAGCCCTCGGTGGACGGCTCGATGCTCCTCCGCCGCCCGGTGGACGGCGACGGCTCCTCGGGTGCCTTGGGCAGACGGTAGGAGTCCCCCGCTCCCTGCTCCTCCCCTTCACTGGTGGACGGCAGCAGGCTCCGGCCCACGGCGAGCGGCGGCGACTCCTCCTCTCCCTCCCGGATGGCAGCCGCCCCTCCAATACCCAGGCGGCCGGCAGCGAGCTCGACCGTCCCACCGGCAACTCACTCCAGCGCACCGCCTCGAGCGTCCGTGGCCGCGAGTCCCCCGCTCCCTGCTCCTCCCCTCGCTCGGCGGATGGCAGCAGGCTCCGGCCCACGGCGAGCGGCGGCGACTCGCGCACCATGCTCGATGGCACCGCGGATTCCCCACACCGGCGAGGACTCTCTGACAGCGCGTTCCTCCCTCTTCCCGGGTTTCGGCACCAGTGTAGCAATGTCCAGGGAAGAAGGAGGCGGGAACCGGCGAACAATCCAAAATATGATTTATTTAAATAAAACAAACGAAAATACCGCCAGCAGCCCCTCGCGGACGACTGCTGGCTACCGAAAATAAATATAACTAAAGTAAAATACAAAAACAAAACACAACTAAAATACAGGCCTGTTCCTCTCTCGATCATCAACGTCGTCGCTCCTCCTTTATGCTTCCGCTCCTCCGTGAGAGATGCGAGACCGGTGTGCCTCAGGTGTTGCTCATTAGCAATCGCACCACCGGCCTCGCGCCGTTCTCTCACGTCCCTCGGCCGTCCTGTTCGCCACAGTAATCATTCACTGATATTAAATAAATGCTTTGTTTATAATGAGGTTTTAATGGTACAAAGACCTCTTATATGTCAAAAGATCAAGGCAAATTTGATTTCTCATGTCATGGCCTCTTTAAAAGTTTGCTTTAGATAAAAAACTCTCAAATGGATTCAAGGTTGATTCTGTTAAAAATGTGGTAGTTAAAAAAACAATTATACAGTCAATATAAACACATTTATACTGCACCAATTTTTAAAATTGTTTTGCAACTAGAGCGTTTAAAAAATGCATTAGTCAAAATGATATTCACACAAAGTTTATTTTGTTCTCTCTTGTTTAAAAGCACAAAAGTTTAAAAAGACAAATTGCACGTCTACAGCTTAAAACCTAAATTAATCAGTCTGACTGATGCTCTGAAGTGGTCTGGCTTTAAATGACAATCAAAATCTCTAACAAACATTTCAACCAAACTGGTCTTTATACGGAGAGGGACATTTAATGCCAATAATATTCAAAGAAAAGACGGACACATCAGAAAATGTGTCAAAACATTTCTTTTTTTTAACTTTTTCAGTCAATTTCTGCAACAAGCACACACGTTTCCATTGACTTCTATTGCTTTTACACAGCTAACTATAAATACTACAGACTAACCCAAACAGAAAGAATAAAACAGTATTTACTTCGGCTTGCACCACCGAGGAAGTGTTCCAGTGTTCCGGTGTTCCGGTGTTCCGGTGTTCCGGTGTGTTGGTGTTCCGGTGTGTTGGTGTTCCGGTGTGTTGGTGTTCCGGTGTGTTGGTGTTCCGGTGTGTTGGTGTTCCGGTGTGTTGGTGTTCCGATGTTCTGGTGTTCCGGTGTGCCAGTGTTCTGGTGTGCCAGTGTTCTGGTGTGTTGGTGCTCTGGTGTGCCGGTGTTCCAGTGTGTTGGTGTGCCGGTGTTCTGGTGTGTTGGTGTTCCGGTGTGTTGGTGTTCCGGTGTGTTGGTGTTCCGGTGTTCTGGTGTTCCGGTGTTCTGGTGTTCCAGTGTGTTGGTGTTCCGGTGTGTTGGTGTTCCGGTGTTCTGGTGTGTTGGTGTTCTGGTGTTCCGGTGTGTTGGTGTGCCGGTGTTCTGGTGTGTTGGTGTTCAGGTGTTCCGGTGTTCAGGTGTGCCGGTGTTCCAGTGTGTTGGTGCGCCGGTGTTCTGGTGTGTTGGTGTTCCGGTGTGTTGGTGTTCCGGTGTTCTGGTGTTCCAGTGTGTTGGTGTTCCGGTGTGTTGGTGTTCCGGTGTTCTGGTGTGTTGGTGTTCTGGTGTTCCGGTGTGCCAGTGTTCTGGTGTGTTGGTGCTCTGGGGTGCCGATGTTCCAGTGTGTTGGTGTGCCGGTGTTCTGGTGTGTTGGTGTTCTGGTGTTCCGGTGTGCCAGTGTTCTGGTGTGTTGGTGCTCTGGTGTGCAAGAGTTCCGGTGTTCTGGTTTGTTGGTGTTCTGGTGTGCCGGTGTTCCGGTGTGTCTGTGTACCGGTGTTCCGGTGTGTTGGTGTTCAGGTGCTCTGGTGTGCCGGTGTTCCGGTGTGTTGGTGTTCAGGTGCTCTGGTGTGCCGGTGTTCTGGTGTTCCAGTGTGTTGGTGTTCTGGTGTGCCGGTGTTCTGGTGTGCCGGTGTTCCGGTGTTCTGGTGTGTTGGTGTTCCGGTGATCTGGTGTGCCGGTGTTCTGGTGTTCCGGTGTGCCGGTGTTCTGGTGTGTTGGTGTTCTGGTGTGCCGGTGTTCTGGTGTGTTGGTGTTCTGGTGTGCCGGTGTTCTGGTGTGTTGGTGTTCCGGTGTGTAAGTGTGTAGGTGTTCTGGTGTTCCGGTGTTCTGGTGTTCCGCTGTTCCGGTATTCCGGTGTTCTGGTGTGCCGGTGTTCCGGTGTTCTGGTGTTCCGGTGTGCCGGTGTTCTAGCTGGCCTGATGGTCCAGTAGTTTGTGGAGCTCAGCGGTCTCGATCCGGGCTCCTCTGATGCCTCGGTCTCTGAAACTGGCCAGAACGGGTCGTAACCTCGCGCCGTCCGCTGGAAG
>CM060630.1:32269863-32282363 GCA_030578275.1 Meda fulgida | reverse complement strand
TTTAGAATGTTCTCTGAACGTTACTTTAGAATGTTCTCTGAACGTTACTTTAGAATGTTCTCTGAGCGTTACTTTAGAATGTTCTCTGAACGTTACTTTAGAATGTTCTCTGAACGTTACTTTTGAATGTTCTCTGAACGCTACTTTAGAATGTTCTCTGAACGTTACTTTAGAATGTTCTCTGAACGCTACTTTAGAATGTTCTCTGAACGTTACTTTAGAATGTTCTCTGAACGCTACTTTAGAATGTTCTCTGAACGTTACTTTAGAATGTTCTCTGAACGTTACTTTAGAATGTTCTCTGAACGTTACTTTAGAATGTTCTCTGAACGTTACTTTAGAATGTTCTCTGAACGCTACTTTAGAATGTTCTCTGAACGTTACTTTAGAATGTTCTCTGAACGTTACTTTTGAATGTTCTCTGAACGCTACTTTAGAATGTTCTCTGAACGTTACTTTAGAATGTTCTCTGAACGTTACTTTAGAATGTTCTCTGAACGTTACTTTAGAATGTTCTCTGAACGTTACTTTTGAATGTTCTCTGAACGTTACTTTAGAATGTTCTCTGAACGTTACTTTTGAATGTTCTCTGAACTTTACTTTAGAATGTTCTCTGAACTTTACTTTAGAATGTTCTCTGATCGTTACTTTAGAATGTTCTCTGATCGTTACTTTAGAATGTTCTCTGAACGTTACTTTAGAATGTTCTCTGAATGTTACTTTAGAATGTTCTCTGAACGTTACTTTAGAATGTTCTCTGAACGTTACTTTAGAATGTTCTCTGATTGTTACTTTAGAATGTTCTCTGATTGTTACTTTAGAATGTTCTCTGAACGTTACTTTAGAATGTTCTCTGAACGTTACTTTAGAATGTTCTCTGAATGTTACTTTTGAATGTTCTCTGAACGTTACTTTAGAGTGTTCTCTGAACGTTACTTTTGAATGTTCTCTGAACGTTACTTTAGAATGTTCTCTGAACGTTACATTAGAATGTTCTTTGATTGTTACATTAGAATGTTCTTTGATTGTTACATTAGAATGTTCTCTGAATGTTACTTTAGAATGTTCTCTGAATGTTACTTTTGAATGTTCTCTGAACGTTACTTTAGAATGTTCTCTGAACATTACTTTAGAATGTTCTCTGAATGTTACTTTAGAATGTTCTCTGAACGCTACTTTAGAATGTTCTCTGAAAGTTACTTTTGAATGTTCTCTGAACGTTACTTTTGAATGTTCTCTGAATGTTACTTTTGAATGTTGTGAATCAGTAAGAGATATGTTTGTACCTGCAGATTTCACCACAGGCAGCATTTTCAGATTTCCTGAGCGTAGGATCCTGCTAATATCTCTGTGGGTGGAGTTCAGTGTGACGTAACGAACATCTCTTTCCATAAAGTCCTCCACATGAATTTTAAACTCCCTACAGACAGAGAAAGAGGTAATAGTCAACATTTCTGAAGTCAAGTCACCTTCATTTATATAGCTTTTTTTAACAATATAGATTTACGATCAAAGCAGCTTTAATAGGAAATTACAGTAACAGAGGTTGTTTGGCTTTACAGCAGCTCTAGAATAAAGTTATTGTTCAGCTAAAGTTAGTTTTGATTGATTCACTTCCGTTGCAAAACCCAGAAAGCAATAGCCGCCATTTCACTGTCTAGGTATATATATATACTATTATATAAATGTTATCTAATTGATGACTAGTCTATTCTTGGGCTCTGGTTTAGACGTCTATTCAATTTTCACCGACAGCCCAAATTGTGCCTTGTTTTAGCCTAGACATCAGAGCTGTGTTAGGACACTATTAGACGTCTTTTAAACGCAAAATTGTTTGCTGGGAATTGTTGAAATTTTTGATGCACAACACAGGAAAAAACCAAAGCACTTACAAAAATCCCTGTGAAACTAGTTTAAAATGAACTGCTAAGGAAAGTGTAGTCAAGTCACCTTCATTTATACAGCGCTTTTAACAATATAAATTGTTTTATAGCAGCTTTGTAGGTGTGGGTTATGCACAGGATGAAAACCGAAAGAAAACATGAAAGTGACAGCAGAGACTCACTCGCGGTGTCCCCATCGGAGCAGGGGCAGGTACGGCAGCTTCTTAATGCGGATAACCGTGTCGTAGATGGACGGCTGGAGACTCTGAGAGACCATGTTGGCCAGAATCACCGACATCAAGATGGGGAGAGTGTAGCCAATCTGACCCGTCAACTCCATCATGATCACGCCGGTCGACATGGTGTGCGTGACTCCTGCCGTCAGCGCTGCCGCTCCTGCTCACGAGAGAGTCATGTGATTGATCATCAAACACAGAGAGTCATGTGACTGATCATCAAACACAGAGAAAGTGATGTGACTGATCATCAAACCCACAGAGAGTCATGTGACTGATCTTCAAACACAGAGTCATGTGACTGATCATCAAACACAGAGAGAGTCATGTGACTGATCATCAAACACAGAGTCGTGTGACTGATCATCAAACACAGAGAGTCGTGACTGATCATCAAACACAGAGAGTCATGTGACTTATCATCAAACATCAAACACAGAGAGTCATGTGACTGATCATCAAACACAGAGAGTCATGTGACTGATCATCAAACACAGAGTCATGTGACTGATCAAACACAGAGAGTCATGTGACTGATCATCAAACACAGAGAGTCATGTGACTGATCTTCAAACACAGAGAGAGTCATGTGACTGATCATCAAACCCAAAGAGAGTCATGTGACTGATCTTCAAACACATAGTCATGTGACTGATCATCAAACACAGAGAGAGTCATGTGACTGATCATCAAACACAGAGAGTCATGTGACTGATCATCAAACGCAGAGAGTTATGTGACTGATCATCAAACACAGAGAGAGTCATGTGACTGATCATCAAACACAGAGTCGTGTGACTGATCATCAAACACAGAGAGTCATGTGACTGATCATCAAACACAGAGAGTCATGTGACTGATCTTCAAACACAGAGAGAGTCATGTGATTGATCATCAAACCCACAGAGTCATGTGATTGATCATCAAACCCACAGAGTCATGTGACTGATCTTCAAACACAGAGAGTCATGTGACTGATCATCAAACACAGAGAGAGTCATGTGACTGATCATCAAACACAGAGAGACGTGTGACTGATCATCAAACACAGAGAGTCGTGTGACTGATCATCAAACACAGAGAGTCGTGTGACTGATCATCAAACACAGAGTCATGTGACTGATCATCAAACATCAAACACAGAGTCATGTGACTGATCATCAAACACAGAGAGTCATGTGACTGATCTTCAAACACAGAGAGAGTCATGTGATTGATCATCAAACCCACAGAGTCATGTGATTGATCATCAAACCCACAGAGTCATGTGACTGATCTTCAAACACAGAGAGTCATGTGACTGATCATCAAACACAGAGAGAGTCATGTGACTGATCATCAAACACAGAGAGACGTGTGACTGATCATCAAACACAGAGAGTCGTGTGACTGATCATCAAACACAGAGTCATGTGACTGATCATCAAACATCAAACACAGAGAGTCATGTGACTGATCATCAAACACAGAGTCATGTGACTGATCAAACACAGAGAGTCATGTGACTGATCATCAAACACAGAGAGTCATGTGACTGATCTTCAAACACAGAGAGAGTCATGTGACTGATCATCAAACCCAAAGAGAGTCATGTGACTGATCTTCAAACACATAGTCATGTGACTGATCATCAAACACAGAGAGAGTCATGTGACTGATCATCAAACACAGAGAGTCATGTGACTGATCATCAAACACAGAGAGTTATGTGACTGATCATCAAACACAGAGAGAGTCATGTGACTGATCATCAAACACAGAGTCGTGTGACTGATCATCAAACACAGAGAGTCATGTGACTGATCTTCAAACACAGAGAGAGTCATGTGATTGATCATCAAACCCACAGAGTCATATGATTGATCATCAAACCCACAGAGTCATGTGACTGATCTTCAAACACAGAGAGTCATGTGACTGATCATCAAACACAGAGAGAGTCATGTGACTGATCATCAAACACAGAGAGACGTGTGACTGATCATCAAACACAGAGAGTCGTGTGACTGATCATCAAACACAGAGTCATGTGACTGATCATCAAACATCAAACACAGAGAGTCATGTGACTGATCATCAAACACAGAGAGAGTCATGTGACTGATCATCAAACACAGAGAGTCATGTGACTGATCATCAAACACAGAGAGTCGTGTGACTGATCATCAAACACAGAGTCATGTGACTGATCATCAAACATCAAACACAGAGTCGTGTGACTGATCATCAAACACAGAGAGTCGTGTAACTGATCATCAAACACAGAGAGTCGTGTGACTGATCATCAAACATCAAACACAGAGTCGTGTGACTGATCATCAAACACAGAGAGTCCTGTAACTGATCATCAAATACAGAGAGTCATGTGACTGATCATCAAATACAGAGAGTCATGTGACTGATCATCAAACACAGAGAGTCATGTGACTGATCAAAATTATAATGAGAAAATGATAATTGCGTCGGGCTGAAACTAGCAAAACACACTAGCGTCGCGCTGGTGTATGATAGGGCCCAGTATAACTCCTAATGTTTGATAGTGACAGGCCCATAGTCTTACTGACAACTGCACACAACCCCAGTGTCTCACACACAACCCGTGTCTCACACACGACCCCAGTGTCTCACACAAGACCCCAGTGTCTCACACACACACACATACAACCCCAGTGTCTCACACACAACCCCAGTGTCTCACACACAACCCCAGTGTCTCACACACAACCCCAGTGTCTCACACAAAACCCCAGTGTCTCACACAAGAACCCAGTGTCTCACACAAGACCCCAGTGTCTCACACACACACACACACACACAACCCCAGTGTCTCACAGACAACCCCAGTGTCTCATCCACAACCCCACTGTGTCACACACACACACACACACACACACACACACACACACACACAACCCCAGTGTCTCACACAAAACCCCAGTGTCTCACACACGACCCCAGTGTCTCACACAAGACCCCAGTGTCTCACACACACACACACACACACACCCCCAGTGTCTCACAGACAACCCCAGTGTCTCATCCACAACCCCACTGTGTCACACACACACACACACACACACACACACACACACACACACACACACACACACACACACACACACACACACACACACAACCCCAGTGTCTCACACACAACCCCAGTGTCTCATCCACAACCCCAGTGTCTCACACACACACACACACAACCCCAGTGTCTCACACACACACACACACAACCCCAGTGTCTCACACACACACACAACCCCAGTGTCTCACCCACAACCCCAATGTCTCACACACACACACATACACAACCCCAGTGTCTCGCACACAACCCCAGTGTCTTACACACAACCCCAGTGTCTCACACACACACACACAACCCCAGTGTCTCACCCAAAACCCCAGTGTCTCACACACACAAACACAACCCCAGTGTCTCACACACAACCCCAGTGTCTCACACACACACACAACCCCAGTGTCTCACCCACAACCCCAGTGTCTCACACACAACCCCAGTGTCTCACACACGACCCCAGTGTCTCACACACGACCCCAGTGTCTCACACACGACCCCAGTGTCTCACACACGACCCCAGTGTCTCACACAAGACCCCAGTGTCTCACACACGACCCCAGTGTCTCACACACAACCCCAGTGTCTCACACAAGACCCCAGTGTCTCACACACAACCCCAGTGTCTCACACACACACACACACACACACAACCCCAGTGTCTCACACACGACCCCAGTGTCTCACACACAACCCCAGTGTCTCACACACAGCCCCAGTGTCTCACACAAGACCCCAGTGTCTCACACAAGACCCCAGTGTCTCACACACAACCCCAGTGTCTCACACACAACCCCAGTTTCTCACACACACACACACACACACACAACCCCAGTGTCTCACACAAAACCCCAGTGTCTCACACAAAACCCCAGTGTCTCACACACGACCCCAGTGTCTCACACAAGACCCCAGTGTCTCACACACACACACACACACACACACACACACACACACACACACACACACACACACAACCCCAGTGTCTCACACACACACACACACATAACCCCAGTGTCTCTCACACACACACACACACACACACACACACACACACACAACCCCAGTGTCTCACACACAACCCCAGTGTCTCACACACAACCCCAGTGTCTCATCCACAACCCCAGTCTCACACACACACACACACACACACACACAACCCCAGTGTCTCACACACACACACACACACACACACACACAACCCCAGTGTCTCACACACAACCCCAGTGTCTCATCCACAACCCCAGTGTCTCATCCACAACCCCAGTGTCTCACACACACACACACACACAACCCCAGTCTCAAACACAACCCCAGTGTCTCACCCACAACCCCAGTGTCTCACACACACACACACACACCACCCCAGTCTCAAACACAACCCCAGTGTCTCACCCACAACCCCAGTGTCAAACACACGACCCCAGTGTCTCACACACGACCCCAGTGTCTCACACACAACCCCAGTGTCTCACACAAGACCCCAGTGTCTCACACACGACCCCAGTGTCTCACACACGACCCCAGTGTCTCACACACGAACCCAGTGTCTCACACACGACCCCAGTGTCTCACACACAACCCCAGTGTCTCTCACACACACACACACAACCCTAGTGTCTCACATACAACTCCAGTGTCTCACACACAACCCCAGTATCTCACCCACAACCCCAGTGTCTCACACACACACACACACACACACACACACAACCCCAGTGTCTCACACACAACCCCAGTGTCTCACACACAACCCCAGTGTCTCTCACACACACAAACACGACCCCAGTGTCTCACACACAACCCCAGTGTCTCACACACACACACACACACGACCCCAGTGTCTCACACACAACCCCAGTGTCTCACCCACAACCCCAGTGTCTCACACACACACACAACCCCAGTGTCTCACACACACAACCCCAGTGTCTCACACACGACCCCAGTGTCTCACACACGACCCCAGTGTCTCACACATGAACCCAGTGTCTCACACACGACCCCAGTGTCTCACACACGACCCCAGTGTCTCACACACGACCCCAGTGTCTCACACACAACCCCAGTGTCTCTCACACACACACACACAACCCCAGTGTCTCACATACAACCCCAGTGTCTCACACACGACCCCAGTGTCTCACACACGACCCCAGTGTCTCACACACGACCCCAGTGTCTCACACACAACCCCAGTGTCTCACACACGACCCCAGTGTCTCACACACAACCCCAGCGTCTCACACACACACACACACACACACAACCCCAGTGTCTCACATACAACCCCAGTGTCTCACACACGACCCCAGTGTCTCACACACGACCCCAGTGTCTCACACACGACCCCAGTGTCTCACACACGAACCCAGTGTCTCACACACGACCCCAGTGTCTCACACACGACCCCAGTGTCTCACACACGACCCCAGTGTCTCACACACAACCCCAGTGTCTCTCACACACACACACACACAACCCCAGTGTCTCACATACAACTCCAGTGTCTCACACACAACCCCAGTATCTCACCCACAACCCCAGTGTCTCACACATAACCCCAGTGTCTCACACACACACACACACACACACACAACCCCAGTGTCTCACACACAACCCCAGTGTCTCACACACAACCCCAGTGTCTCTCACACACACAAACACGACCCCAGTGTCTCACACACAACCCCAGTGTCTCACACACACACACACACGACCCCAGTGTCTCACACACAACCCCAGTGTCTCACCCACAACCCCAGTGTCTCACACACACACACAACCCCAGTGTCTCACACACGACCCCAGTGTCTCACACACGACCCCAGTGTCTCACACACAACCCCAGTGTCTCACACATGAACCCAGTGTCTCACACACGACCCCAGTGTCTCACACACGACCCCAGTGTCTCACACACGACCCCAGTGTCTCACACACAACCCCAGTGTCTCTCACACACACACACACAACCCCAGTGTCTCACATACAACCCCAGTGTCTCACACACAACCCCAGTGTCTCACACACGACCCCAGTGTCTCACACACAACCCCAGTGTCTCACACACAACCCCAGTGTCTCACACACAACCCCAGTGTCTCACACACACACACACACACACACAACCCCAGTGTCTCACATACAACCCCAGTGTCTCACACACGACCCCAGTGTCTCACACACGACCCCAGTGTCTCACACACGACCCCAGTGTCTCACACACGAACCCAGTGTCTCACACACGACCCCAGTGTCTCACACACAACCCCAGTGTCTCTCACACACACACACACACAACCCCAGTGTCTCACATACAACTCCAGTGTCTCACACACAACCCCAGTATCTCACCCACAACCCCAGTGTCTCACACATAACCCCAGTGTCTCACACACACACACACACACACACACACACACACAACCCCAGTGTCTCACACACAACCCCAGTATCTCACACACAACTCCAGTGTCTCACACACACACACACGACCCCAGTGTCTCACACACAACCCCAGTGTCTCACCCACGACAGCGTATGCTCCGGGCACGATGTGATATATGTGTCCATCTGTGTTAATTCCCTCCGGAAACAGAGTGGCCATTCCTTCACCCACCAAACGGCCAAACCCAGCGCCTGAAACACACACATTCAGTTCACACTCATCTTATTAAAGGGTCTTAAAGTAAAACACATAAAATGATAACTGCACTAGCAGTCACGTTTTTTTAATGTTTTTGAAAGAGTCTCTTCGACCCACCAAAGCTGCATTTATTTGATCAAAAATACAGTAAAAATCTGAAATATGATAGTAATGTAAATCAGCTGTTTTCTATGTGAATATCTAGTGAAGTGTAATTTATTCCTGTGATCAAAGCTGAGTTTCAGCATCATTACTCCAGTCTTCAGTGTCACATGATCCTTCAGAAATCAGGAGAATATGAGGATCTGATGCTCAAGAAACATTTATGATTATTATCAGTGTTGAAAACTGTTGAGCTGCTTTAGATTTTAATGGACTTTATGATTTAAACTATGGTTTTAGTTATCAGGGTGTCTAAAAAGGTGGAAATGCACCCAAAAATAATGATTTTTTTTAGATAAACTCAAACACATACCAATAACGAATATGGGAATGAAGGAACCACACGGTATAGGAAGGGTTATGGAAAGAGCAGACATCCAGAACTACACAACAGACAACAGTGACACAGTTAAAGCACAACAAAACACACACATTCACAAATCATTATAGGAGTCTTTTAAAGCACAACCAGGGTTCAGAATAAAGCAGAGGTTTAGGTTTATAATGATCGTTTGGGAACAAAACTGTTTGTCTGTTTCAATCCAAGATTGGAAAATGGCATAAAAGATTTGGGAATAAAACTGCGTTTTTATGTGAAACTTGGCATTTCCATCCAGCCTTTATTATGCGATATCCTTAAATTTGCATGAAACATGTAAACATGGCTTGTGTGTTTATTTACCTTCATTAAGACGAAGATGGTGAGGATGATGAAGACGTTGGCCTGAGGATGTTTCCAGGCCGCTAAGTGATCGTCATGATCAAAGTCTGCCACGATGCAGTTATTCGACCAGGTGCGATTATCAAAAAATGAAATTAAGGATTCCCTTTGTGTAAGCTATAAAGAGGAAATTTTGTCATAAACAGGAAATGGTTCTATATAAACCAAAAAATGGTACAATCATTTAAAAGGCTGGTTTTCATGTTTAATTTCAGTGTGTGTGTGTGTGTGTGTGTGTGCGTGCGTGCGTGCGTGCGTGTGTGTGTGTGTGTGTGTGTGTGTGTGTGTGTGTGTGTGTGTGTGTGCGTGCGTGTGCGTGTGTGCGTGTGTGTGTTACCTTTCCAGCCATGAACTGCCCAAAGCCCGGAGGGAAGGTGAGCGTTGAAATCAGTACAGAGACCAAAGCAGAATACAAGAAAACACTAGACAGAAAACACATGATTATACACACTGACACTCTCTCTTAGACACACACACACACACACACACACACACACACACACACACACAGACACTCTCTCTTAGACACACACACACACAGAAACTCTCTCTTAGACACACACACACACAAACACACACATTTGCATGGCTATAAAAGAGAGGGCTATTGTTTTTACAGCATATAAAGGTTATTATATTATATTATAATCCAATATTATGTTCATCGTTCACATAAACTTGCTGGATTGAAACATTGCCGTGTTTGTGCATCCCTCACTTCTTCATGAGGAAGCTGTTTGTGGCTTTCTGCTTCTTCACAAACAGAGTAATCCTTCCATACAGATACACGAAGAAGGCCCCGCCGAACCCACACACTATCCTGATGAAGAGAACGTGTGTGTGTTAAAGCATTTTTCATGAAAATGTAACCAGATCATATTCAGACCATGCCGACAAAAAGTTATGGACTCAAGTTGATTCGTCAGACCGTTTTTGAAACCGCTTGCGAAGACAGACATAACGCTGTATCTCCGCAACGCTTAATGGTATTCAGACCAAACTGGTACATGCCATCACAAGCCGGACCTGAGCGGCGTGCTCGTTTCAGTGCAGTGCCACCTACTGGTCAGGACTCATTCCTGCATTCACAGAGAGCACACTGACCCCATGGCAGCGAAGGCGGGCAGCTCCTGCAGGTCGAACGGGTAGTCCAGCCTGTACTTCGTTGCATACAGAGCCGTGATCGTCTCTGAGAGAGAGAGAGAGAACAACTCAACATCTGTTGTGCATTACATACACTCACAATTTATATAAGGAGGTTTTAGAACTCTACATATTCTTATAAAACAAATACGAGCCCCTACTGGTGTAACACACAGCCTCATCGCTTTATTAAAGGAGCACTATGTAACGTTTCTTTGTTCAAATTGTGTGTGTGTTACCGGTCAGACAACGAGAATGAGCTTGTAATAAAACAAGAATCTACATCAGCTCCTGTGTCTGTGTGTGTGTGTGTGTGGTGTGTGTGTGTGTGTGTGTGGTGTGTGTGTGTGTGTGTGTGTGTGTGTGTATGTGTGTGTGTGTGTGTGTGTGTGTGTGTGTGTGTGTGTGTGTGTGTGTGTGGTGTGTGTGTGTGTGTGTGTGTGTGTATGTGTGTGTATGTGAGTGTGTGTGTGTGGTGTGTGTGCGTGTGTGTGTGTGTGTGTGTGTGTGTGTGTGTGTGTGTGTGTGTGTGTGTGTGTGTGTGTGTGTGTGTGTGTGTGTGTGTGTGTGTGTGTGTGGTGTGTGGTGTGTGGTGTGTGTGTGTGTATGTGAGTGTGTGTGTGCGTGCGTGTGTGCGTGCGTGTGTGTGTGTGTGTGTGTGTGTGTGTGTGTGTGCGTGTGTGTGTGGTGTGTGGTGTGTATGTGTGTATGTGAGTGTGTGTGTGTGTTGTGAAAGCGACGCAGAGCAATACATCTTTGTTACTGTTAGTTAATAATAATCCAGCTGTTCATGTTAGTTCTCAGTGCATTGACTAATGTTAACAAATACAACCTTTGATTTTAATAACGTATTAGTAAATGTTGGAATTTATGTTAACTGAGAATTATAAATACTGTAGAAGTATTGTTCACTCTTAGTTCATGGTAACTAATGAAGCTTGCTGTTAGGTGTTCCCGTTATTAACACGCATGATCTGCAGGACACACACACCTTCCTCTCTGTGCCACACGGGCAGAAGACGGAAGATCAAGGAGCCAAACGTAGCGGACAGAAATCCACGCCAGTAGTTCGGGGCTACAAAAAACCTCGAGGTAACCTCCATGCTGAACAACACTCCTGAAACACACACACAAACACACACACAAAACACAAAACGTGGTTTCCGTGTTATATGGGGACTTTCCATAGACAATGATTTTATACTGTAAAAACTGTATTTTCTATCCCCCAAAACCTCCCCGTCTCTCACACACACACACACACACACACACACACACACACACACACACACACACACACACACACACACACACACACACACACACACACGTACGCACTCTAACACGACCCCTAAACCTCCCCGAACACACACACACACACACACACCTCCAATAGGGGAAGCGAAGCAGCACCCAATTCCAACAGCACATCCGACCGTCAGCATCTCCTTGTTTCTGGCCTTGTTCTGTTCAACACACACACACACACATAAGAGAAATGAAGTCGTGGCAGGTCGGCAGAATTCAATTAAATTCAATTCACATTTATTTGTACAGCGTTTTTCACAATAAACAAAATTTCAAATCAGCTTTACAGAAATGCACGAGTCCACGTTACAGTTTACAG
>CM060630.1:32259863-32264863 GCA_030578275.1 Meda fulgida | reverse complement strand
AGTGAGTGAGTACTGAGTATATAGTGAGTATATATTGAGTACTGCGCATACAGTGAGTATATAGTGAGTACTGAGTATATAGTGAGTACTGAGCATATAGTGAGTACTGAGTATATAGTGAGTATATAGTGAGTATATAGTGAGTACTGAGCATATAGTGAGTACTGAGCATATAGTGAGTACTGAGCATATAGTGAGTATATAGTGAGTACTGCGCATATAGTGAGTATATAGTGAGTATATAGTGAGTACTGAGCATATAGTGAGTATATAACGAGTACTGCGCATATCGTGAGTATATAGTGAGTACTGAGTATATAGTGAGTATGTAGTGAGTATATAGTGAGGACTGAGCATATAGTGAGTATATAGTGAGTACTGCGCATATCGTGAGTATATAGTGAGTACTGAGTATATAGTGAGTATATAGTGAGTATGTAGTGAGTACTGAGTATATAGTGAGTACTGCGCATATCGTGAGTATATAGTGAGTACTGAGTATATAGTGAGTATATAGTGAGTACTGAGCATATAGTGAGTATATAGTGAGTACTGCGCATATCGTGAGTATATAGTGAGTACTGAGCATATCGTGAGTATATAGTAAGTACTGAGCATATAGTGAGTATATAGTGAGTACTGCGCATATCGTGAGTATACAGTGAGTACTGAGTATATAGTGAGTATATAGTGAGTATATAGTGAGGACTGAGCATATAGTGAGTACTGAGTATATAGTGAGTATATAGTGAGTACTGAGCATATAGTGAGTATATAGTGAGTACTGCGCATATCGTGAGTATATAGTGAGTACTGAGTATATAGTGAGTATATAGTGAGGACTGAGCATATAGTGAGTACTGAGTATATAGTGAGTATATAGTGAGTATATAGTGAGTACTGAGCATATAGTGAGTATATAGTGAGTATATAGTGAGTACTGAGCATATAGTGAGTATATAGTGAGTACTGCGCATATCGTGAGTATATAGTGAGTACTGAGTATATAGTGAGTATATAGTTAGGACTGAGCATATAGTGAGTATATAGTGAGTACTGAGCATATAGTGAGTATATAGTGAGTACTGCGCATATCGTGAGTATATAGTGAGTACTGCGCATATCGTGAGTATATAGTGAGTACTGAGTATATAGTGAGTATATAGTGAGTATATAGTTAGGACTGAGCATATAGTGAGTATATAGTGAGTACTGAGCATATAGTGAGTATATAGTGAGTACTGCGCATATCGTGAGTATATAGTGAGTACTGAGTATATAGTGAGTATATAGTGAGTATATAGTTAGGACTGAGCATATAGTGAGTATATAGGGAGTACTGAGTATATAGTTAGTATATAGTGAGTATATAGTGAGTACTGAGCATATAGTGAGTATATAGTGAGTACTGCGCATATCGTGAGTATATAGTGAGTATATAGTGAGGACTGAGCATATAGTGAGTATATAGTGAGTACTGAGTATATAGTGAGTATATAGTGAGTATATAGTGAGGACTGAGCATATAGTGAGTATATAGTGAGTACTGAGTATATAGTGAGGACTGAGCATATAGTGAGTATATAGTGAGTACTGAGCATAACATGAGTATATAGTGAGTACTGAGTATATAGTGAGTACATAGTGAGTATATAGTGAGTATATAGTGAGTACTGCGCATTTAGTGAATATATAGTGAGTCCATAGAGACTCACTCACCTCCACACCGGTGACACGGACTGAGCTCAGAGAGGGATGTTCGGTGGCGACGGTCTCTGTGGAGACAGCCTGCATCTTTCACGTGAATGCCTTGTTCCTACAGGATAGACACAGATAGAGATTCAGGGCTGTAAAAACTGTGAGTACTGAGAAACAGAACTTACATAACATGCCTTAAAATCGCCTTCTTATTTTTAATACATACTGTTTTTACTAAAACCAAGACAGGGTTCGTACAGATTCTGTTAAATGCAATTCCAGGACTTTTCAGGCACTACTTTTGGGGATTTCAAGGACTACAATCAGCACTTATCAAACAATATCTTTATTATTTTTTATTTATTCAAAAACTCTGCAGAGAAACCTGTCAAAAAATCATCTTTGTTCTGATATGTTAAACTCTCAACACTGCAGATGTTAAAGCAAACCAATATCTTGAAACCTGTCCCTCGAATATTCTCAGTGGTTTGGCATTCGAATACAGTTATTTGTAGACTAATAATCATGAACCGTGTTCACACTTGACATCAATAGCAGTGGATAGTTATTATAAAAACACATTACTATAGAAGGGTTTTACAGAAGGTCTTAATTTACAGAAGGTCCCAAGCTTGTGGAAAACATCTTGCCTGGTCCCTGTTCCAAAGAAAAATCCTCCAGCCCACCATGATGACTGCAGACCGGTAGCGCTCCCCTCACGTCATGAAGACGTTTGAGACTCCTTCGCTACATCGGGACTAGTGTGGCAACTCTAATGGACCCTTTACAGTTTGCATATCAGCCCAACATCAGTGTTGATGATGGCCTCGTTTATATGTTGCAGAGGATCACATTTTTTGACTTCTCGAGCGCCTTTAAAACCATTCAGCCTGGACTGCTAGTGGAGAAGATGGGAAGGATGAAGGTGGCTCATCACTGGTCCTGTGGTGTTTGGACTATCTATCCCTCTGTTTTTTGCAATGGCTAGTTGGGGAGACGGCGTCCGCACGGCGGACAGAAACAGAGCGGACAAGCTCATCAAGAAGGCCGGCTCGTGGTCGGGGCTGAACTAGAGACGGTCAGCAAGTGCAGAGGCCAGAACATTGAATAAACTAAGATCAATATTGACCAACCCACCCAGTCCACCACCTGAAGGTGATAAACAGCAGCACTTTCAGTCAAAGACTGATGACACCAGTGTGCAAGTGGGAGCGGTTTAGGAAGTCCTCCGTACCAGCTGCTATACGACTCTATAATGCACAAAAATAACTTCCCTTTTTTTAGATTGTTGTATTTTTACTTAACTTATGGATATGTTCTGAGTGAATGTATGGTGTTGGGTCTGTCTTGAAGCTGTCGTGACAATGTAATTTCTTGCAAAGGATTAATAAAAAGGATCTATCTATCTATAGTTTGTGTCTGAGAGGGATAGTCACCTAAAATTACCATTCTGTCATCTTTTTTTTTTTTACCTTGTAAATGTAATTGAGTGAAAATAGAAGTAGAACAGATCACACATACAAATTGCCAAACATATTACTTTAGTAGTGAAGTACTATTACTCAAACTAACAAATGTAGTACATACCCAGAGTTTACTATTGTTACCATAATACGAGTCATTTTGTTTAGTATTTTTAGGATTTCCTGTGGCTCATACCAAATAACCAGTTTTATTATTTTAGCTCACCTGAACTCTGTTTACATCATTGATCTTTGTTTTCCTGTTAATACTGTCAAGCTGCTTTGAAAAAGCACTAAAGAAATAAAGGCTTGACTTGACTGGTGTTTTTTACAGATCATATGGTTGTTTTGTCAGGTTTACCTCACTTCTGTGAAAAAAAATGATCCCCATACTATACTTAGTAAACCCACCTAAAATCTCGCTGAGAAACAGCTTCTGTTGGGCAACTTCTGCCTGTTCTGACTCTGTTTTTAATCTCTCCAGAGTTACGTTCAGGTTGTAACGTACGTACTCGCGGTTGAGCCCGTACGCTAACAGCGTAACGCGCGCGCGGGAAACGCTTCACGTCATCATGGCTGTGCTGAGGAGAATCTGTCAGTGAATAAAGTAAGTTTCTCCGTGATATTTATGTTGTTATTTTGCGGATTAATCTTTCACATCGATGCATTCAGTTAAAATAAATAAATACACGAGATAGGGCTGAGCGATATGGCGATATATTGTGGCGACGATGTAAATTGTGGATCCATCGTTTGTGTCGCGGTATTATTTCCACACAGTAATGCTCGCGGGACTGCTCAAAGGTATTGACACGTTAAAGCGATAAAAATAAAGTAAAATAAAATAAAACGTTTAATGAGAAAATAAGTGGTGTGTGCTAATATTAAAAACACATTAAGCCGCGAAAGAGACCTAACAGCTTTTATGTTAGTTCGGCTAGCTAATCATTTTTGCTAACGTTACATACTTGAAATTGGTATCGAGAATTGTGATTTCTTTTTATTTGCTGTTGTTATAGTAACACCATTATTTCCAGTAAAAAAAAATCTCTAGCTTAATACTAGCCTATCGAACTATTTAATCCAGTCAGTTTTAAATGCTTATATTTGCTATTATTAACATTAGGGTTTGATATTATTGCACAATTCATAGTCTGTGACTGTGAGAGTATGGCTTAATTATAAAAACGTGTCTTATACATACAAAGCACATTTACATGATTATTGATGCACATTAATGTTATTCATCATTGACCATCTGGATTTATTTCAGAAACTTATAACAGATGTGTGCCAATAATAACACAGATGTTGTATTTCTGTCATAGTTATTGTTAATATGACCCCTTTTACGTTAGTGACAAAACTATTTGGATTAGTATGTCATAATTTTTGATTTACTTGTATGCAATATTTGTGACAGTATTTCAAAATTTTAATGTCATTATAATTAGGATTTTTTTAAGTCAACTTAGTATGTCATAATTATCATGACTTTATAAGTCATAATTTCGTCTTTAAACTCATAAATATGACTTATTTTATTCAATTTACCAAAGCATGATTGATGAAATGGCCTTCCATACAGAGGAGTCTTATCAGTAAAATAAGTTCATGATATTTGCAGATTAATCTTTCATATGCATTCAGTAAATATTATTTAATACATGTAATATAGTTTCTGCAGCTGAAATGCTATCAGCATCTCTTCTTCATTGCTTACATGTGTTAATAACACTTGCTGCCCTAACCCGGTGCAGTTACAGGTTCTACCAGCAGGGGCTCACGGGGCAAAACACTGAAAGAAAGAAGAAACACTTACCAAATGACTCTGGTCTT
>CM060630.1:32254863-32257363 GCA_030578275.1 Meda fulgida | reverse complement strand
TAAAAGCGTCAGCTAAATGAATAAATGTAAAAGGGCGGGCCTTACGGTAGCCAATGACGTGCTGTTCTTAAGTCACATGACTGTCACGTGACACTGAGTGCACCTGTCTAAACTTAAACATGTCCATGTCTAAACATCTCTTCTCAAGGGCCTTTTTTTCAGCATCTTTGATAGTTTATTTATATATTTTTATTCACAAATCAACTTTGTCTATTATAGTTTTCCTGTAAATTGAGAAAACATCAATGAACTGTCCATAATGCAACGCTGCGCCACAGTGGAACTGCAGTAATGTATTTCCCCATTGGGATTTTTCAACAACATGATTGTGACAATTGAAGTGTTTGTTGTAGTATATAGTTGTATTCATGTATAAATAACAGATTGATTACAAAATTAATACAGCAATATTTTTGGGAAAGGTCATTAGGAAGAGCGCAGTTATGAGTTATTAAATGATAGGGATCTACTTCTTTTTGGTTTGCATGAGTTCCAAGTACATAAATCTATCAATTTCTAAAAGAAATGTGCAATTAAATAGAATTTGTTTTTATTATTATTTGTATGATTGAAGCTATTTAATGTGATGATAACATATTTGAAAATATATTTCATGGTTAGAACATTATGCAGAGGGTTAAAGTTGGTGAAACGTTAGGAGAGACAAATTACTTTTGAGTTAAAGATTTTTTTTTTTATCTATTCAATATACCATAAAGGTGTATATTCATACTGTGCACTTGCAGAAATGTTTGAAGCATATGATTTCAAGACTGTTTGGATTGACTGCAGTTCTGTGTGTGAACACAAGAGGGCGCTTCCCAAACACTCCTGATCAAAACAAGCCTGTTTCCCAAAGTGTGTCAGAACCTCAAACACAAGCTCAATAACTGAAGTGCTAAACACCAGCTAAAACACTTCCAGGAAAGGGTTTTGGATCGGTATGATTTTTTTAACAAAACAAAAAAAGTCTCTTCTGCTCACCAAGGCTGCATTTATTTGATTAAAAATAGAAAAATACAGTAAAACAGTGAAATATTATTGTAATGTAAATCAGCTGTTTTCTATGTGAATATCTAGTAAAGTGTAATTTATTCCTGTGATCAAAGCTGAGTTTCAGCATCATTACTCCAGTCTTCAGTGTCACATGATCCTTCAGAAATCAGGAGAATATGAGGATCTGATGATCATAAACATTTATGATTATTATAAGTGTTGGAAACTGTTATTTACATTTGTATTTCAGGATTCTTTGATGAATATAAAGTTAAAAAGAACCGCATTTATCTGAAATAGAAGCTTTTGTAACATTAAACACCACCGTTCAAAAGTCTGGGGTCAGTAAGAATTTTTATTTTATTTCTTGGGGGGAAATAAATAAAAGAAATCGATACTTTTTATTAATCAAGGACACCATCGGATTCATAAGTGAAATACAGAAGTACTGTTTTAAAGTCTGTTGTTCATCTACCCCAAAACCCAGTGGCTTCAGCGTTATATAAGGGAAGATGAACAACAGACGGGAACAGCGAATGGAAAATACTGAGCTTTAAAAGTGCTCTAAAAATTGATTAGCTGGTGGAAAATACGCGTGCGTTTCTTTCATGTTCCCTTGAGCTTTCTCCGCTTGACACCGAAGACACAGTAATCAGGTCAGACGACTGGAGCGGGGTTGAGGAAACCGATCCCACTGTTCCTCCACGAGAAACCTCCAGAGACGGCGTATTAATCACAGGGAAAGTTGCGCAACTAAACCTCCAGGAGGGAATAAAGCTCTATTGGAGTCGATGACCAGTGACGGCTTTCCTCGTGGATTATACGCTTCGACAGCCTCAAAAGTGCTTCTGGGAACAGCCCAGAGATAGCGATCTTCTCAGTTTTAGGGTAAAACGTGCTTTTGAATATATATGTTACATATAAAAATTGAAAATAGTATTTTTGCAGATTTTGCATAACAATAAACATACAATTCTGTAACTTTTTTTAAGTTCACTTTTTAAAACTTTTTTCACTTCAATAATCTGCCGAGTGTCTGCAAGGTCTATGCTCAAAAAGTGAATAAATGGATTATAAATACAGCGTAAATATAATGAAATACCATAAAATCCCCTAAAAGTACAAAATATTAAATGAAAAACATTATCGAACTAAAATATAGTACATTAATTTCATTGAAAAGCACCAGAGGGTTAAAAGCCATCATGTCAAACAGGTGTTTGTGCAGAGAGAAAAATCGACGACATGCTTCTTTTATGACAACATAAATTTTAAAACTTTGTTTATTCATCATTAATAAATATGCGATACAAAATGCAATAATATTCATAATACTCATCAAAATACTGAAAGAAAATAGCCATTAAAATATTATATACCAGCAAACAGACTCACAGCATCAGGTGCAGCAGAACAGAAGTGGGCGGGTTTATGTTGATGAGCGTTATAAGCCCCGCCCCCATGTCAAGCCCCTCCCACAGGGCGAATCTCCAATCAGTGCATT
>CM060630.1:32242363-32249863 GCA_030578275.1 Meda fulgida | reverse complement strand
ATCTCGCAATTCTAAGTTTACATCTCGCAATTCTAAGTTTACATCTCGCAATTCTAGTTTACATCTCGCAATTCTGAGTTTACATCTCGCAATTCTGAGTTTACATCTCGCAATTCTGAGTTTACATCTCGCAATTCTGAGTTTACATCTCGCAATTCTAGTTTACATCTCGCAATTCTGAGTTTACATCTCGCAATTCTGAGTTTACATCTCGCAATTCTGAGTTTACATCTCGCAATTCTGAGTTTACATCTCGCAATTCTAGTTTACATCTCGCAATTCTGAGTTTACATCTCGCAATTCTAGTTTACATCTCGCAATTCTAGTTTACATCTCGCAATTCTAGTTTACATCTCGCAATTCTGAGTTAACATCTCGCAATTCTGAGTTAACATCTCGCAATTCTGAGTTTACATCTCGCAATTCTAGTTTACATCTCGCAATTCTAGTTTACATCTCGCAATTCTGAGTTTACATCTCGCAATTCTGAGTTTACATCTCGCAATTCTGAGTTTACATCTCGTAATTCTGAGTTTACATCTCGCAATTCTGAGTTTACATCTCGCAATTCTGAGTTTACATCCCGCAATTCTAGTTTACATCTCGCAATTCTGAGTTTACATCTCGCAATTCTGAGTTTACATCTCGCAATTCTGAGTTTACATCTCGCAATTCTGAGTTTACATCTCGCAATTCGAGTTTACATCTCGCAATTCTAGTTTACATCTCGCAATTCTGAGTTTACATCTCGCAATTCTGAGTTTACATCTCGCAATTCTGAGTTTACATCTCGCAATTCTGAGTTTACATCTCGCAATTCTAGTTTACATCTCGCAATTCTAGTTTACATCTCGCAATTCTAGTTTACATCTCGCAATTCTGAGTTTACATCTCGCAATTCTGAGTTTACATCTCGCAATTCTGAGTTTACATCTCGCAATTCTGAGTTTACATCTCGCAATTCTAGTTTACATCTCGCAATTCTAGTTTACATCTCGCAATTCTAGTTTACATCTCGCAATTCTAGTTTACATCTCGCAATTCTGAGTTTACATCTCGCAATTCTGAGTTTACATCTCGCAATTCTGAGTTTACATCTCGCAATTCTGAGTTTACATCTCGCAATTCTGAGTTTAAATCTCGCAATTCTGAGTTTACATCTCGCAATTCTAGTTTACATCTCGCAATTCTGAGTTTACATCTCGCAATTCTAGTTTACATCTCGCAATTCTGAGTTTACATCTCGCAATTCTGAGTTTACATCTCGCAATTCTAGTTTACATCTCGCAATTCTGAGTTTACATCTCGCAATTCTAGTTTACATCTCGCAATTCTGAGTTTACATCTCGCAATTCTGAGTTTACATCTCGCAATTCTGAGTTTACATCTCGCAATTCTAGTTCACATCTCGCAATTCTGAGTTTACATCTCGCAATTCTGAGTTTACATCTCGCAATTCTGAGTTTACATCTCGCAATTCTGAGTTTACATCTCGCAATTCTGAGTTTACATCTCGCAATTCTAGTTTACATCTCGCAATTCTAGTTTACATCTCGCAATTCTAGTTTACATCTCGCAATTCTAGTTTACATCTCGCAATTCTGAGTTTACATCTCGCCATTCTGAGTTTACATCTCGCAATTCTGAGTTTACATCTCGCAATCCTGAGTTTACATCTCGTAATTCTGAGTTTATATCTCGCAATTCTGAGTTTACATCTCGCAATTGCGACTTTTTTGTTGGAATTCTAAGTTTATATCTTGCAATTTCTACTTTTTTCTCTGAATTCTGAGTTTATATCTCTCTTTTCTTCTTTTGTCTTCCATGGTTGTGTGATCTCCCACACTAGAGTGTGACGCGCAGAAGACTCACATCACACCAGCAGGTGATGCACTTCATCTCGCCCACCAGCGGGACGCTCGGGTGCCAGTGCTCGCTATTCTGGTAGTAGTTTTTGCCGAACTTGCAATGGCGCGTTCCGTCGGCCTGCATCATCTCCTCGTCCTCCAGAGGGGGTGTGTCTTCGGCGGGACACGCCTTGCAGCAGTCTGAAGGGTTGGCTCTGATTGGTCGACTGCAGGTTAGGGGCGGGCACGTCACCTTCTCGCAGTGCACTTCTCCTGTGGAGCCCTGTGACGGACCAGGCAATGGCGGTAAGCATTAATATACCGTTTTTTTCAACTGCTTACACACATTTTCAAAACTTTACCACTTTTTTTCAAAACTTTATACACAAACCTAAGAATCGCACACAAAATGCCTCACATCTCTTGCTAAATGAAGCACTGCATTCAAAATATCACAAACATCTCAAAAGCAAACATTTGTCTTGCGTTGCAAACACCGTTGCCATAATATTATATTTTTGGATATATCATTTACAAACTATTAATTTATTTACTGTAAGCATTTGTGGTTGTGAATACAGTATTACTCAGTCCGAAAAACCTATGAATAGTTGTGTTTGAAAAAGGGAAATCAAGATTCTTCCTGTTAGATTTGTGTGTATTACATAGAGAAGTGTGTGTTGTGGTTTGCAAAAAGTGTTTTATGAAATTGAAAACTGAGTTGAAGGCCGAGAATGAGTGTATGGTTTTGCAGATTTGGAGTGTGTTTCGGGTGTTTGAGTGTCAGGTTTCAGTAATTGTGTGACGGGAGGATTTTGTGAGTAAGCAGTTGATAAACACTGTACTGTCTGAGTCCACATTTGGTATTTTTGTTCATAACTTAAATCTACTGTAATTCTGTGATGTATTGTACTGTGTGTCGTCTCACCTTGCAGGTGCACACGGCACACTTGATGTACCCGAACGGCGGGACGAACGGATGCCATGTTGTTCCAGGTGCGTGCATCTTCTGATCACCTTCGAAATAACAGCCTGAAATGAGAAATAAACGTCTTACTATACACTTCCAACCAGTTGTGCATTTAAAATAATAGTTGCAATGTTATATTTTATGTATTGATTTAATATAAACTCACCTTCTGGATCTTCCTCAATCTTGTCTAGAGCAGTTGTCTCTTTAGTCTCCTTCTTTTCTGTTGACAGAAATAAAAAAAACTGTTAACACACAAACTTTATAGCACACATTAAACATTAAAAATGTAGTGTTCATCAGAGGGGTCCAAGACCCCAGGACTTTTGTCGCACTTGAACCATGAAAACACAAAATAAGTTGAATGGATTGGAGTTTTGTGGTTGAATTTACAAAAATAACAAATCCTTCATTCACTCTTCAGTTCACATAGAAAAACCTAAAAATGCTCAAACTGCCGAAAAATGATTTTATAATGTATAATGTGTATCTGAATACACACTGAAGGGAACTGACTTTAGGACCCAGAGGAACAGCTCATTTACTCCATATAGAGATATAAGCCCATCTAGAGTCATGAAATATCATCTTATATTATTTATTTCCCACAAGAGGTCGGCAAAGACACCCAGTGTAAGATATTTTGAGCTAAATTAAAAGGTTCATGCATGAAATTGTGAGTTATTTTGAATTCAAGTTGAAAGAATTTGAGGAATGTGCTTAAAGTATTATTTATTGATCAAATCTAGTAAGGTAAATAAAATAAAAAATAACAAAATAATTGCATCCAAAATAGAAAAAATAGTATAAAAATTAAATAAAATAAGCTTTCTGGACAAAAATAAATAAAAATGAAGTATATTTTTAGGTCATGGGCTCGTTTTTCCCCGCGAGAGAAGGATGGTTGTTAATAGTCTCGTTACTCACCGTCACACACCGGACAGCACTGGTCTTCAGGCTGGAGAGTGTGAGGACACGAGAGCGCAGGACAGATCACCGGATCACAGATCACCGTCTTCTTCTGCAGAGATTAAAACACAGATAACACGCACATCATGAGCTACGGTCACTAGTGAACAACCAAAAATATGCTAAGTATACTTGCAGCCAGACTACTTCAGTATACTTCCAGTGTGTTAATGGTTAGTTAACAGCTGAGGCGGTGTGTGTTACGGTGGTCTGTGTTACGGCGGTGTGTGTTACGGCGGTGTGTGTTACAGCGGTGTGTGTTACAGCGGTGTGTGTTACAGCGGTGTGTGTTACAGCGGTGTGTGTTACAGCGGTGTGTGTTACAGCGGTATGTGTTACAGCGGTGTGTGTTACAGCGGTGTGTGTTACAGCGGTGTGTGTTACAGCGGTGTGTGTTACAGCGGTGTGTGTTACAGCGGTGTGTGTTACAGCGGTGTGTGTGTGCCTGGCAGGAGCAGGTGAAGCAGGTGTTGTACTGCGGTGTGTGTGTGTGTGCCTGGCAGGAGCAGGTGAAGCAGGTGTTGTACTGCGGTGTGTGTGTGTGTGTGTGTACCTGGCAGGAGCAGGTGAAGCAGGTGTTGTACTGCGGTGTGTGTGTGTGTGTGTGTACCTGGCAGGAGCAGGTGAAGCAGGTGTTGTACTGCGGTGTGTGTGTGTGTGTACCTGGCAGGAGCAGGTGAAGCAGGTGTTGTACTGCGGTGTGTGTGTGTGTGTACCTGGCAGGAGCAGGTGAAGCAGGTGTTGTACTGCGGTGTGTGTGTGTGTGTGCCTGGCAGGAGCAGGTGAAGCAGGTGTTGTACTGCGGTGTGTGTGTGTGTGTACCTGGCAGGAGCAGGTGAAGCAGGTGTTGTATTGCGTTGTGTGTGTGTGTGTGTGTGTGTGTACCTGGCAGGAGCAGGTGAAGCAGGTGTTGTACTGCGGTGTGTGTGTGTGTGTACCTGGCAGGAGCAGGTGAAGCAGGTGTTGTACTGCGGTGTGTGTGTGTGTGTGTACCTGGCAGGAGCAGGTGAAGCAAGTGTTGTACTGCGGTGTGTGTGTGTGTGTGTGTGTGTGTTTCTACCTGGCAGGAGCAGGTGAAGCAGGTGTTGTACTGCGGTGTGTGTGTGTGTGTGTACCTGGCAGGAGCAGGTGAAGCAGGTGTTGTACTGCGGTGTGTGTGTGTGTGTGTACCTGGCAGGTGAAGCAGGTGTTGTACTGCGGTGTGTGTGTATGTGTACCTGGCAGGTGAAGCAGGTGTTGTACTGCGGTGTGTGTGTGTGTGTACCTGGCAGGTGAAGCAGGTGTTGTACTGCGGGGTGTGTGTGTGTGTGTGTGTGTGCCTGTCAGGTGAAGCAGGTGTTGTACTGCGGTGTGTGTGTGTGTGCCTGTCAGGTGAAGCAGGTGTTGTACTGCGGTGTGTGTGTGTGTGCCTGTCAGGTGAAGCAGCTGTTGTACTGTGGTGTGTGTGTGTGTGTGTGCCTGTCAGGTGAAGCAGGTGTTGTACTGCGGTGTGTGTGTGTGTGTGTGTGCCTGTCAGGTGAAGCAGCTGTTGTACTGTGGTGTGTGTGTGTGTGTGTGCCTGTCAGGTGAAGCAGGTGTTGTACTGCGGTGTGTGTGTGTGTGCCTGTCAGGTGAAGCAGGTGTTGTACTGCGGGGTGTGTGTGTGTGCCTGTCAGGTGAAGCAGGTGTTGTACTGCGGGGTGTGTGTGTGTGCCTGTCAGGTGAAGCAGGTGTTGTACTGCGGTGTGTGTGTGTGTGTGTGTGTGCCTGTCAGGTGAAGCAGCTGTTGTACTGTGGTGTGTGTGTGTGTGTGTGTGCCTGTCAGGTGAAGCAGGTGTTGTACTGCGGTGTGTGTGTGTGTGTGTGTGTGTGTGTGTGTGTGCCTGTCAGGTGAAGCAGCTGTTGTACTGCGGTGTGTGTGTGTGTGTGTGTGTGCCTGTCAGGTGAAGCAGGTGTTGTACTGCGGTGTGTGTGTGTGTGTACCTGACAGGAGCAGGTGAAGCAGGTGTTGTACTGCGGGGTGTGTGTGTGTGTGCCTGTCAGGTGAAGCAGGTGTTGTACTGCGGTGTGTGTGTGTGTGTGTGTGTACCTGGCAGGTGAAGCAGGTGTTGTTCTGCGGGGTGTGTGTGTGTGTGTGTGTGTGTACCTGACAGGAGCAGGTGAAGCAGGTGTTGTACTGCAGTCTGTGTGTGTGTCACAGGCAGGTGAAGCAGGTGTTGTACTGCGGTGTGTGTGTGTGTGTGTGTGTGTGTGTGTACCTGGCAGGAGCAGGTGTTGTACTGCGGTGTGTGTGTGTGTGTGTGTGTGTACCTGGCAGGAGAAGCAGGTGTTGTACTGCCGTGTGTGTGTGTGTGTGTGTGTGTGTGTACCTGGCAGGAGAAGCAGGTGTTGTACTGCGGTGTGTGTGTGTGTGTGTGTGTGTGTGCCTGGCAGGAGCAGGTGAAGCAGGTGTTGTACTGCGATGTGTGTGTGTGTGTGTGTGTACCTGGCAGGAGCAGGTGTTGTACTGCGGTGTGTGTGTGTGTGTACCTGGCAGGAGCAGGTGTTGTACTGCGGTGTGTGTGTGTGTGTGTGTGTGTGTGTGTGTACCTGGCAGGAGCAGGTGTTGTACTGCGGTGTGTGTGTGTGTGTGTGTGTGTGTGTGTGTGTGTACCTGGCAGGAGCAGGTGTTGTACTGCGGTGTGTGTGTGTGTGTGTGTGTGTGTGTGTGTACCTGGCAGGAGCAGGTGTTGTACTGCGGTGTGTGTGTGTGTGTGTGTGTACCTGGCAGGAGAAGCAGGTGTTGTACTGCGGTGTGTGTGTGTGTGTGTGTGTGTGTGTGTGTACCTGGCAGGAGAAGCAGGTGTTGTACTGCGGTGTGTGTGTGTGTGTGCCTGGCAGGAGCAGGTGAAGCAGGTGTTGTACTGCGGTGTGTGTGTGTGTGTACCTGGCAGGAGCAGGTGTTGTACTGCGGTGTGTGTGTGTGTGTGTGTGTGTACCTGGCAGGAGAAGCAGGTGTTGTACTGCGGTGTGTGTGTGTGTGTGTGTGTGTGTGTGTGTACCTGGCAGGAGAAGCAGGTGTTGTACTGCGGTGTGTGTGTGTGTGTGCCTGGCAGGAGCAGGTGAAGCAGGTGTTGTACTGCGGTGTGTGTGTGTGTGTACCTGGCAGGAGCAGGTGTTGTACTGCGGTGTGTGTGTGTGTGTGTGTGTACCTGGCAGGAGCAGGTGTTGTACTGCGGTGTGTGTGTGTGTGTGTGTTTGTACCTGGCAGGAGCAGGTGTTGTACTGTGGTGTGTGTGTGTGTACCTGGCAGGAGCAGTTGTTGTACTGCGGTGTGTGTGTGTGTACCTGGCAGGAGCAGGTGTTGTACTGCGGTGTCTGTGTGTGTGTGTGTACGTGGCAGGAGCAGGTGTTGTACTGCGGTGTGTGTGTGTGTGTGTACCTGGCAGGAGCAGGTGTTGTACTGCGGTGTGTGTGTGTGTGTGTGTGTGTGTACCTGGCAGGAGCAGGTGAAACAGGTGTTGTACTGCGGTGTGTGTGTGTGTGTGTGTGTACCTGGCAGGAGCAGGTGTTGTACTGCGGTGGGTGTGTGTGTGTGTGTGTGTGTGTGTACCTGGCAGGAGCAGGTGTTGTACTGCGGTGTGTGTGTGTGTGTGTGTGTGTGTACCTGGCAGGAGCAGGTGTTGTACTGCGGTGTGTGTGTGTGTGTGTGTGTGTGTGTGTGTGTACCTGGCAGGAGCAGGTGTTGTACTGCGG
>CM060630.1:32227363-32234863 GCA_030578275.1 Meda fulgida | reverse complement strand
AGCGAGATATAAAGTCATAAGTGCGGCGAGATATAAAGTCAGAATTGCGTGATATAAAGTCAGAATTGCGAGATATAAAGTCAGAATTGCGAGATATAGTCAGAATTGCGAGATATAGTCAGAATTGCGAGATAAAAAGTCAGAATTGCGAGATATGAATTCAGAATTGCGAGATATAGTCAGAATTGCCTGATATAAAGTCAGAATTGTGAGATATAAAGTCAGAATTGAGAGATATAGTCAGAATTGCGAGATATGAAGTCAGAATTGCGAGATATAGTCAGAATTGCCTGATATAAAGTCAGAATTGCGAGATATAAAGTCAGAATTGCGAGATATAAAGTCAGAATTGCGAGATATAAAGTCAGAATTGGCGAGATATAAAGTCAGAATTGCGAGATATAGTCAGAATTGCGAGATATAAAGTCAGAATTGCGTGATATTAAGTCATAATTGCGAGATATAAAGTCATAATTGCGAGATATAGTCAGAATTGCGAGATATAAAGTCAGAATTGCGAGATATAAAGTCAGAATTGCAAGATATAAAGTCAGAATTGCGTGATATGAAGTCAGAATAGCGAGATATAAAGTCATAAGTGCGGCGAGATATAAAGTCAGAATTGCGTGATATAAAGTCAGAATTGCGAGATATAAAGTCAGAATTGCGAGATATAGTCAGAATTGCGAGATAAAAAGTCAGAATTGCGAGATATAAAGTCAGAATTGCGAGATATAGTCAGAATTGCGAGATAAAAAGTCAGAATTGCGAGATATGAATTCAGAATTGCGAGATATAGTCAGAATTGCCTGATATAAAGTCAGAATTGTGAGATATAAAGTCAGAATTGCGAGATATAGTCAGAATTGCGAGATATGAAGTCAGAATTGCGAGATATAGTCAGAATTGCCTGATATAAAGTCAGAATTGCGAGATATAAAGTCATAATTGCGAGATATAAAGTCAGAATTGGCGAGATATAAAGTCAGAATTGCGAGATATAGTCAGAATTGCGAGATATAAAGTCAGAATTGCGTGATATTAAGTCATAATTGCGAGATATAAAGTCATAATTGCGAGATATAGTCAGAATTGCGAGATATAAAGTCAGAATTGCGAGATATAAAGTCAGAATTGCAAGATATAAAGTCAGAATTGCGAGATATTAAGTCAGAATTGCGAGATATACAGTCATAATTGCGGTGAGATATAAAGTCAGAATTGCGAGATATAAAGCCAGAATTGCGTGATATGAAGTCAGAATAGCGAGATATAAAGTCATAATTGCGGCGAGATATAAAGTCAGAATTGCGTGATATAAAGTCAGAATTGCGAGATATAAAGTCAGAATTGCGTGATATGAAGTCAGAATAGCGAGATATAAAGTCATAAGTGCGGCGAGATATAAAGTCAGAATTGCGTGATATAAAGTCAGAATTGCGAGATATAAAGTCAGAATTGCGAGATATAAAGTCAGAATTGCGAGATATAGTTAGAATTGCGAGATATAGTCAGAATTGCGAGATAAAAAGTCAGAATTGCGAGATATGAATTCAGAATTGCGAGATATAGTCAGAATTGCCTGATATAAAGTCAGAATTGTGAGATATAAAGTCAGAATTGAGAGATATAGTCAGAATTGCGAGATATGAAGTCAGAATTGCGAGATATAGTCAGAATTGCCTGATATAAAGTCAGAATTGCGAGATATAAAGTCAGAATTGCGAGATATAAAGTCAGAATTGCGAGATATAAAGTCAGAATTGGCGAGATATAAAGTCAGAATTGCGAGATATAGTCAGAATTGCGAGATATAAAGTCAGAATTGCGTGATATTAAGTCATAATTGCGAGATATAAAGTCATAATTGCGAGATATAGTCAGAATTGCGAGATATAAAGTCAGAATTGCGAGATATAAAGTCAGAATTGCAAGATATAAAGTCAGAATTGCGTGATATGAAGTCAGAATAGCGAGATATAAAGTCATAAGTGCGGCGAGATATAAAGTCAGAATTGCGTGATATAAAGTCAGAATTGCGAGATATAAAGTCAGAATTGCGAGATATAGTCAGAATTGCGAGATAAAAAGTCAGAATTGCGAGATATAAAGTCAGAATTGCGAGATATAGTCAGAATTGCGAGATAAAAAGTCAGAATTGCGAGATATGAATTCAGAATTGCGAGATATAGTCAGAATTGCCTGATATAAAGTCAGAATTGTGAGATATAAAGTCAGAATTGCGAGATATAGTCAGAATTGCGAGATATGAAGTCAGAATTGCGAGATATAGTCAGAATTGCCTGATATAAAGTCAGAATTGCGAGATATAAAGTCATAATTGCGAGATATAAAGTCAGAATTGGCGAGATATAAAGTCAGAATTGCGAGATATAGTCAGAATTGCGAGATATAAAGTCAGAATTGCGTGATATTAAGTCATAATTGCGAGATATAAAGTCATAATTGCGAGATATAGTCAGAATTGCGAGATATAAAGTCAGAATTGCGAGATATAAAGTCAGAATTGCAAGATATAAAGTCAGAATTGCGAGATATTAAGTCAGAATTGCGAGATATAGTCAGAATTGCGAGATATAGTCAGAATTGCGAGCTATAAAGTCAGAATTGCGAGATATAGTCAGAATTGCGTGATATAAAGTAAGAATTGTGATATATAAAGTCAGAATTGCGTGATATAAAGTCAGAATTGCGAGATATAAAGTCAGAATTGCGAGATATAAAGGCAGCATTGTGATATAAAGTCAGAATTGCCCGATAAAGTCTCGCAATTACCTTAATTATTTTTTAATCTGTGGCATAAACAATCTTCCATAAATATGAGCAGAATATGAATGTACGGGGAAATGAGTTTTGATGATGGGAAAAACATCTTTTCGAATTTGACCCTTCAAAGATCGAAAAGGTTATGAATTATGATTATTTTATTCTTTGTAATTGTCATTAATATATCAGGAGAGTTGCAGTATTGCGGCCGTTAGAGATCCGGGTCACTAAACAAAACAATATATAATAATACGACTGGGTTGTGTATGAATGAGGCGATTGCTGCTGATTGGCTGCACTCACTGTCACATGATCTCTTCCCAGAAATGTATCCGGAGATCTGACGGGGGTTTGGACCTTCCGTTTCCATGGCGATCTGGAGCTGCCCGCGGGACAACCAGAAGAGTTCCCGACTGTTCAGATCCGCTAGCACTTCAGCCAGGTCAGAGTCCTACACACACACACACACACACACACCAGAAAACATGCACACGTTTCCTTAATATTCATCCCTGAACTTATGAGTATTTTCTCTATGTTATCAAAGATTTTTCTTTTCATTCTAATTAACTGAATACAAAAGCACTGGAAATAAATGGCTTGTTCACCTTTAGATCAGTGTGTGTGTGAGAGTGAGTGTGTGAGTGTGTGAGTGTGTGAGTGTGTGAGTGTGTGAGTGTGTGAGTGTGTGAG
Organism: Meda fulgida; assembly: GCA_030578275.1. Classification (NCBI taxonomy): domain Eukaryota; kingdom Metazoa; phylum Chordata; class Actinopteri; order Cypriniformes; family Leuciscidae; genus Meda; species Meda fulgida. The sequence goes on along the minus strand of CM060630.1, from coordinate 32,231,383 downwards.
TGTGTGTGTGAGTGTGTGTGTGTGTGTGTGTGTGTGTGAGTGCGTGTGTGAGTGTGTGTGTGTGCGTGTGAGAGAGAGAGAGAGAGTGTGTGTGTGTGTGAGTGAGTGAGTATGGTGTGTGTGTGTGTGTGTGTGTGTGTGTGAGTGTGTGTGAGTGTGTGAGTGTGTGTGTGTATGTGAGTGAGTGAGTGTGTGAGAGTGAGTGAGTGAGAGAGTGAGTGAGTGAGTGAGTGAGTGAGTGAGTGAGTGAGTGTGTGTGTGTGTGTGTGTGTGTGTGTGTGTGTGTGTGTTTTCACTCACGTCTGTAGAGATGTTTGCTCGTATTTCTCTCAGCACATGTTGTCTGTACAGCAGTTTCACTCTCACCGGCATCTGTGCGGAGGCTGAAACAATATGAAATACAGATTTTATTAAATTACTATTTTTTTATTTAATTATTTTTTTAAATTTATTTACCTACTTTATTTGTTTATTTTTGCTGTATTTTTATTTCTTTTTATTATTTTATTCTGAAATTTACTTTTTTTTTTTTTTTTTTGCTGCTTTATTAAAAGGTTTTTGTTTTATTCTTTTTTTGTTTTATTTTAATTATTTTATTATTATTTTTGATTGGATTTGATTTACTAGACAGTAACAAAAACAAATGCATAACAAGATGCCATCAGTGACATTATACATTTATCAGAACTGTCGAGGATAACACAAGAAAGTTACAAACTTATTTCCAGTCTGGTCCTCGTAATTATTATTATTATTTTTTTTTTAATTTATTTTATTTTTACTATTTACTTTTTTATGCTTTATTTGTATATTTATTTATTTTGCTATTTTTTATTTTATTATTATTTTATTATTTTTTTATATTTTATGCCTTATTTTAATTAATTATTTTTTGTTTTATTATTTTATTTTTATTTTATTTTGTTTATTTTCAAATCTAATTTTATTTATTTTTATTTAGTTTTGATATTTTTGTTTTATTTCTATTGTATTTTATGCTTTATTTATGTTTTTTTATATTGTTTTATATTTATTTTGTTATTTTACTTGATTATGTTCTCTATGAGTGTACTTACAGCTCCCGTGAGAAACGAGTCCTTGCTGAATCAGGATAAAATGCAGATTGTTCTCGGTGTCACTGAGCGTCAACATGGCGATTCCGCCCATCCCAGAATGCACCTCTTCAGACGTCAAGATCGCACTGAACGTTTCTGTCACACAAACCGAACGTAAATGAACGTAAGCATCCAAAAACAAATCAGAAAGGTTGTGTCTGAAGCGAATCTAAACATCACACACACACACACACACACCTGCAAACAGTGCTCTGTGTTTGATGATTTTTCCCCGTAGCTCCTCCTTCTTGTTGTCTGCGGTTGTCATGGAAACACGCAGTTGCTCCGCCTCCAGCTGTCGAATCTGAGACTTCGGGAGATTCTTCCAAACTCCACAGATCTGCACATCACATACACACACACACACACACACACACACACACACACACACACACACACACACACACACACTTAAACATCACTCGACCAAAGAAGGTGACTTGACTAATGAAGGGGACTTGACTAATGAAGGGGACTTGACTAATGACTTGACTAATGAAGGGGACTTGACTAATGAAGGGGACTTGACTAATGAAGGGGCCTGACTAATGAAGGGGCCTGACTAATGAAGGGGCCTTGACTAAGGAAGGTGACTTGACTTGACTAATGAAGTTGACTTGACTAATGAAGGGGACTTGACTGATGAAGGGGACTCGACTAATGAAGGTGACTCGACTAATGAAGGTGACTCGACTAATGAAGGGGTCTTGACTAATGAAGGGACTTGACTAATGAAGGGACTTGACTAATGAAGGGGACTTGACTAAGGAAGGTGACTTGACTTGACTAATGAAGTTGACTTGACTAATGAAGGGGACTTGACTAATGAAGGGGACTCGACTAATGAAGGTGACTCGACTAATGAAGGTGACTTGACTAATGAAAGTGACTCGACTAATGAAGGTGACTTGACTAATGAAGGTGACTTGACTAATGAAGGGGACTCGACTAATGAAGGGGACTTGACTAATGAAGGGGACTCGACTAATTAAAGTGACTTGACTAATGAAAGTGACTTGACTAATGAAGGGGACTCGACTAATGAAGGTGACTTGACTAATGAAGGGGACTCGACTAATGAAGGGGACTTGACTAATGAAGGTGACTCGACTAATGAAGGGGACTCGACTAATGAAGGTGACTTGACTAATGAAGGTGACTTGACTAATGAAGGGGACTTGACTAATGAAGGGGACTTGACTTGACTAATGAAGGGGACTTGACTTGACTAATGAAGGGGACTTGACTTGACTAATGAAGGGGACTCGACTTGACTAATGAAGGGGACTCGACTAGAAGGGGACTCGACTAATGAAGGTGACTTGACTAATGAAGGGGACTCGAATAATGAAGGTGACTTGACTAATGAAGGGGACTTGACTAATGAAGGGGACTTGACTAATGAAGGGGACTCGACTAATGAAGGGGACTCGACTAATGAAGGGGACTTGACTAATGAAGGGGACTCGACTAATGAAGGGGACTCGACTAATGAAGGTGACTTGACGACTAATGAAGGGGACTCGACTAATGAAGGTGACTTGACTTGACTAGACTGATGAAGGGGACTCGACTAATGAAGGGGACTCGACTAATGAAGGGGACTTGACTAATGAAGTGGACTTGACTAATGAAGGGGACTCGACTAATGAAGGGGACTCGACTAATGAAGGGGACTCGACTAATGAAGGGGACTTGACTAATGAAGGGGACTCGACTAATGAAGTGGACTCGACTAATGAAGGGGACTCGACTAATGAAGGGGACTCGACTAATGAAGGTGACTCGACTAATGAAGGTGACTCGACTAATGAAGGGGACTCGACTAATGAAGTGGACTCGACTAATGAAGGTGACTCGACTAATGAAGGGGACTCGACTAATGAAGGTGAATCGACTAATGAAGGTGACTCGACTAATGAAGGGGACTTGACTAATGAAGGGGACTCGACTAATGAAGGGGACTTGACTAATGAAGGGGACTTGACTAATGAAGGGGACTTGACTAATGAAGGTGACTCGACTAATGAAGGGGACTTGACTTGACTAATGAAGGGGACTCGACTTGACTCGACTAATGAAGGGGACTCGACTAGAAGGGGACTCGACTAATGAAGGGACTTGACTAATGAAGGGGACTCGAATAATGAAGGTGACTTGACTAGACTAATGAAGGGGACTCGACTAATGAAGGTGACTCGACTAATGAAGGTGACTCGACTAATGAAGGGGACTAGACTAATGAAGGGGACTTGACTAATGAAGGGGACTCGACTAATGAAGGGGACTCGACTAATGAAGGGGACTAGACTAATGAAGGGGACTCGACTAATGAAGGGGACTTGACTAATGAAGGTGAATCGACTAATGAAGGTGACTCGACTAATGAAGGGGACTTGACTAATGAAGGTGACTCGACTAATGAAGGGGACTCGACTAATGAAGGTGACTTGACTAATGAAGGGGACTTGACTAATCAAGGTGACTCGACTTATGAAGGGGACTTGACTAATGAAGGGGACTCGACTAATGAAGGGGACTCGACTAATGAAGGTGACTCGACTAATGAAGGTGACTCGACTAATGAAGGGGACTCGACTAATGAAGTGGACTCGACTAATGAAGGTGACTCGACTAATGAAGGGGACTCGACTAATGAAGGTGAATCGACTAATGAAGGTGACTCGACTAATGAAGGGGACTTGACTAATGAAGGGGACTCGACTAATGAAGGGGACTTGACTAATGAAGGGGACTTGACTAATGAAGGGGACTTGACTAATGAAGGTGACTCGACTAATGAAGGGGACTTGACTTGACTAATGAAGGGGACTCGACTTGACTCGACTAATGAAGGGGACTCGACTAGAAGGGGACTCGACTAATGAAGGGACTTGACTAATGA
>CM060630.1:32197363-32222363 GCA_030578275.1 Meda fulgida | reverse complement strand
GCTTCAAACGGACGTTTTTGAGCCAATCCTTCACAAACACCAGCTAAAACGAGCCGTGAACGCGATTTCTTTCCTTCCCAACCAAATCAGCGCTGGAAACCAAAACATCTCCTCTGCTTTGTTTTGAAGAGAGAATGAGAGATTGGAGTAAATTTGGTGTTTAATGCATCTGGAATGAGGTCTGTTTACAGAGCCAGACTATTAAACAATTTATTGTTAAGCTAAACACTTTAAAGACACGCGCGTAAACTGTCCCGCGCTGCGCAGAGATGAGGAAAGTGATGGTGTTTATGTGGAGATTATTCAAGTGTTCTTTAAAACACCAGATGCATTGACGGCTTCTATAGAGAATTAAGTTATTTGTGGAGGCTTTTGTTCTCAAAACATTATTTATACATCCTTCATGGAAAGTTTTCCTGAAATGTTTCAGTTGGATGTTCTAAACTTGTTACTTTTGAATGTTCTCTGAAACATTCCAATAATGTTTGCAAAATGGAACGTTCCTTTTACCAAGACTATAGAATCCAACATATCAAAATCGGACGAACATTTTCCTCAGTATCACCGGAATGAACGACTCTCGCCTTCCCTGCTGGTTTAGTCCGGTGGAAAAGCATGTACTGGTGCTTTAGAGATCTGAAGCACTTCATGCAGAATCTTTATATCTACACTATAACGTTTTTAAAGGTAGCATTCCCACGTTTGAAGAACGAGGCACTGAATGTTCGAGGCTTATATCGCCAGCTAACACAATATGCTATAAAAGCGTTATTTCTGAATGTTCTCTGAACCTTCAACACGACAGGGTTTAAAATGCTCTAAAGACGGTTTACATAAAACATAAAAACATAAACAAACATAAAACTTCTTCATTGGTATTGATGGATCCATACTAAGTATATTTTAGGTGTAATTCAATTAAGTGTATTTTTGGAACAAAGTCAAGTATACTTTAAGTATATGCCTGTGTAGGGAATAATGACATGCTTGATTATTGATATTAAAGTGTACTTTATAAAGTACATTACGAGTGTCTTCGAAACATATAAGCAATATACCATAAGTGAATTATATTTGTGTAAAAGTATTTGCTCAGTAATGCCTTTGGCTTATTCCTAATACTACAAATTGCACACTTTGTCTTCAATAACAAATGCACATTAATAAACAAATATTACTTAGCTATAATACTTTGTACAATATACTATTGTAAACTATAATTTATTTTGAAAGTATACTTTCACACAGTTAAAAATTGAAGTGCAAATAAATACACTTTTAAAAAATAAACAGAATTTTCACTTTTTCGAAAATATACTAAAGTACAATTATTTTAAAGTGTGTTAAACGTTGTATTGTGAAAACAAGTAAAGGCATGATGCAAATATAATATATTTAAAGATAATACAACATTTTGTTAGTATATTTGCAATGTACTTTTGAAAAGGGGAATATATTTCAAATATAGTAAAGTACTTTTTTTTCCCACTAGAACTTTTAACATCCAAAGCGTCTTAATATGAGTGCATGCAGAACGCGTCTATGGCATCTCTTCCCGAGAGCGTGGAGTTTAAGAGCGTGTAAGAGTGTTTAGGAAGAGTGTTTAGGAAGAGTGTGTAAGAGTGTTTAGGAAGAGTGTGTAAGAGTGTTTAGGAAGAGTGTGTAAGAGTGTTTAGGAAGAGTGTGTAAGAGTGTTTAGGAAGAGTGTGTAAGAGTGTAAAGAGTGTTAACGTTGTCGTCTGGAGGTTGTGATGCTGGTTCTCTTACCGGACAAGCCTTTAGATATGACGGGTTCGCGCTCGGGCTGGATCGGTAACGCGGGCGTCTTCAGTCGCGAGCTCTGACCCGAAGACATGCACGCGCATCCCAGAATCCACAGCACGGGCAGCAACTCCATCCCTCGGGATCACCGAACTTTTCCTTCTCTTCACCAAACCACAAGTCAACACTGTTATAGGCCTATATAAACACGCCTATTCAATAATAACGGTCCGTTAATGCGCGTCCTCCTCAGACTGAGCTCGGCTGTTGCTCACGGTGTCGCGAGCTGCGTGCGCGTGTGTGTGCGTGTGTGTGTGTGAGCGAGCGACTCCCGGTTTTATCCGGTGCTCGTGACGGGGGGCGGGAGGGGGCGGGACCTCAGATGCCCCAAAACTTCACCTGCGAATATCAACCTTTAATACACATTATATGAATCACTTTTATTCTCTGTCTGGCATCTTTTCTTTTCGAACAATCAATTGCAGTTTCGCTTTTATTCTTTAAAAAAAAAACACACACATATATATATATATATATATAGCATAAAAATAACTGCTTTATTTGCATTTGTGTGAATGTTGCTTTTAATAACAATAATCCCACGTTTGAAGAACGAGGCACTGAATGTTCGAGGCTTATATCGCCAGCTAACACAATATGCTATAAAAGCGTTATTTCTGAATGTTCTCTGAACCTTCAACACGACAGGGTTTAAAATGCTCTAAAGACGGTTATGGACGTTAAGGGAACGTTCCATTCTTCAAACATTATGGGACCGTTATTTTTGAACGCTACTTGAATGTTTTCTGAACGTTCTGAAACAAGTAGTAACATTTAAAAAACTTCACACGAACAAAATAGTTTCAGAAAAAGTTCCAATAGTGTGAATGGTTCAAGAATGTTTGTTCATAACGTTGAGAAAACCTTGCTAGAACGTTCCCTGCCCGCTGGAGGTGTATTTATTCTATAAATATAAGATGCATTAATCTGTTAATCAAAAAGGAAACAATTAATTATGAAAAGGAAATGAATCGTCATTGATCTTCCGAGGTTAATGCTCTCAGATGGAAGCCATAAATGAACTTTATTAATGCAAGTGCTTGTGTTTTAACTTCAAACATTAAAGATGAGAGTGAGTGTATCGTCAAAGTGTGTGTCTGTGGAAGAACTGAAGTTCGCGCGAGTGAGGGGACAGAACGCGCTGGGTTCCTCGGTGAACATGCATTGTTCTTCTGAAAGAAAGGAAGTCTTGGGAAATAAAGGACTCCCACTCAGCCTTTGATTCGAGCAGGGTGATGGAGGTTCAAGCACATTCAAATGAGGACCGCGGAGATGAAGACCAGAGGAGGACAAGTGGAGGAGCATGCTCTCACAATACAGCTCCCTCGCGCTCTGGTGAGCTCTGTGGACATCGCTCAGAACGTGTTTATAACGTTCTAAAGTAGCGTTCAGAGAACATTCAAAAGTAGCGTTCAGAGAACATTCAAAAGTAGCGTTCAGAGAACATTCTAAAGTAGCGTTCAGAGAACATTCTAAAGTAACGTTCAGAGAACATTCTAAAGTAACGTTCAGAGAACATTCTAAAGTAACGTTCAGAGAACATTCTAAAGTAACGTTCAGAGAACATTCTAAAGTAACGTGTAGAGAAACTTTTAAAAGTAACATTTAAAAATAACGGTCCAATAATGTTTGAAGAATGTAACGTTCCCTTAACGTCCATAACCGTCTTTAGAGCATTTTAAACCCTGTCGTGTTGAAGGTTCAGAGAACATTCAGAAATAACGCTTTTATAGCATATTGTGTTAGCTGGCGATATAAGCCTCGAACATTCAGTGCCTCGTTCTTCAAACGTGGGAATGCTACCTTTGAATGTTCTCTCAACGTTCTGAAACAAGAAGTAACATTTAAAAACTTTATAGCTATACGAACAAATCGTTTCAGACAAAAAGTTCCATGAACGATAGGCCTATATTAATAACATTTTCCCTAAAAAGCATTCAAAGGACAGCCATAATGGGCTCCTATAATACTAATGATGATGATGATTTGTCCTGTAAATGCTGATGGTTTTATGAAAGACTTCCCTCTCTGTATATGGGGTCATTTCCCCTCCGCAGGGTTTGAAAGCCTCTAAATGATGGCGAATAATGGAATAATAAAATCACAAAATAATAAAGTGTGTGAGTATATCAGTCGCTCCGGAAGGCGCGCGGATCCCCGCGGTTTTCCCGCCATGCAGATGTTAAACGCGCGCACGGGGTGTTCTGCATGAGAAAGACGCGCGCTATAAACTCCAGCAGAGCCACAGATTCTCGTGTTCTCCTTTCACGGCGAGATTAGAGTTAAATAGAGATACACGAACACTGAGAGAGAGAAGACAAAAGTCTCGAGGAAAACAACCTTCTGTTTTCACTTGTCTATGACGTCGGAAATAAATAATGAGTCTCCAAGCTACTATCATTAAATACATTTAAAGTGAATTATAATCATTACAGGATTCTTACAGACAGATACGTAGAGGATTTCTGTACATTTCAGGAGGCTAATACATTTTATTTATATTAAACGATCATACATTTTGGATTCAATAACAAAAAATACTGTTGTTTTATTCCATTTTAATTATTATATACGGTTTGTATTTTATTATAACTTAACATTTTACATATAATGCATTCTATTATGTTTTATATAATTTATTTATAATGCATTCTCTGGTATTTAAAAAAATATATGTTTCCGTAATGAAGTGTGTGTGTGTGTGTGTGTGTGATAGAGAGAGAGAGGGAGTGTGTGTGTGTGTGTGTGTGTGTGTGTGTGTGTGTGTGTGTGTGTGTGTGTCTGTGTGAGATAGAAAGAGTGTGTGTGTGTGTGTGTGTGTGTGATAGAGAGAGAGAGGGAGTGTGTGTGTGTGTGTGTGTGTGTGTGTGAGATAGAAAGAGTGTGTGTGTGTGTGATAGAGAGAGAGAGAATCTGTGTGTGTGTGTGTGTGTGTGTGTGTGTGATAGAGAGAAAGAGAGAGAGAGAATCTGTGTGTGTGTGTGTGTGTGTGTGATAGAGAGAATCTGTGTGTGTGTGTGTGTGTGTGATAGCGAGAGAGAGTGTGTGTGTGTGTGATAGAGAGAGAGAGAGAGAGAGAGTGTGTGTGTGTGATAGAGAGAGAGAGAGAGAGAGAGAGAGAGTGTGTGTGTGTGATAGAGAGTGTGTGTGTGTGTGTGTGTGTGTGTGTGTGATAGAGAGAAAGAGAGAGAGAGAATCCGTGTGTGTGTGTGTGATAGAGAGAATCTGTGTGTGTGTGTGTGTGTGTGATAGCGAGAGAGAGTGTGTGTGTGTGTGTGTGTGTGATAGAGAGAGAGAGAGAGAGAGAGAGAGAGAGAGAGAGAGAGAGAGAGAGAGAGAGTGTGTGTGTGTGTGTGTGTGTGTGTGTGTGTGTGTGTGTGTGTGTGTGTGATGGAGAGAGAGAGAGAGTGTGTGTCTCGTTATGCTCCGTTAACAGACATGTGAGACAACTAAACATCACAATATACACAGCAAATGGTGTGTGTGTATTAGCGTTTCCGAAATGAGTTCACAGGTACACACGAGGTGCTTGAGTGTGTGTGTGTAAGGTGTGTGTGAGGTGTGTTATTTCCATGCTGATGGTTCACACCTGCGCGCGCATCCGCTGAGAATGGGCCTCCATCATCAGTCGATCATGAGCTGTATGCACGTCATCATGAGGTGATAACAGAAGATATCACACACACATTCGCGGGGAAACACAGAAACCGCTCTTATAATGAGTGTGTATTCGGGCAGAAGAGTTTCTGGCTTTTCTTACGCGAACACGATCAAATCATGACACAAGACACAAGTTACTAAAACATCATAATAACCATACACAATATCATTCAATTACCATGAAACTGATTTTAACTAAATATTTACATATTCTACCTAGGTAGATCAAGGGCAATTATATACATTAAATATATCGTACTACTTTGAGATGCACAAAAGTCTTTCTTGAATATGGTGATCAAAACCATTGTATTTTTATAAAATACACATTTTTTGGACCAGCTGATATATTATATTATATACTGTTTTGTCAGGTGTAAAAGACACAAATTTTGACTTAACTTCAAAACATGAGGAAACTGCCGTGAAAAAATTAAGTAATAAACTTATGTAATGTTATAAAAAAATGATGTAAACATGATGTCACGTTTACATACCTTTTTTCAATTAAGCATTAAGTTTATTTATTTATTCCAACTTAATAATTTTAAGGCAACGGGTTTACTATTTTTTTTAAAGTGATGTAAACACTAGAACTGTGTGAGTTGACAATGTTTCTAAAATGTTAAAAGGCAGTTTTTGCATCCTAATAAGAAAGTTATGTTGTTTAAATGCTTTATTTGTCCATGTCGTGTTTTACTGTATTTCGCAGAGGTTTACAGCAGAACACGTGGTCCTGAAGCTGAGGTGAAGAACAACAGGAACTCAACAAACGCACAGATAATGGAATAATAACGAGGAACAGATGAAGTTAACAGGCCATTAACAGACAGAATTACTCATTTAATATGCAAATTTTGGCCCTGGAGGAGACAGACTGCTTTCTCGCCTCTGACGTCATCACAGTCTTCAGCGTTGGTCACTCACTCAAGCGCTCCAGATGATGCAGTCACGGGAACTCGGGCTTTATGTGAACAATTTGGTTTCCAGAACATTCTGAGAACGTTCGTTTTTGGTTGCGGGAACGTTCCCTTTAGGTTTTGGTTCTCCTTGAAAGTTTTCTTAACGTTCAGGGAACGTTATAACCCTGAGGGAACGTTCCCTAAACGTTAGTTTTTGGTTTTGTTCAAACTAACCTTTAGAGAACCATAACGTTCCCTAAACGTTCTGTGTTGACTCGTGTGTGTTATACATGCCCTGATGAACAACAATGCTTGTAAAGGATACTTGCAGCCAGACTTCAAGACACTTGAAGTGTGTGAATGATTAGTTAACTTGAAGTGCGCTAAACTCATTTTGTACTAGTTGTAATTCAATTAAGTGTATTTTTGTGTGCTGAATTGGAACAAAGTCAAGTATACTTTAAGTATATGCCTGTGTAGGGAATAATGACATGCTTGATTATTGATATTAAAGTGTACTTTATAAAGTACATTACGAGTGTCTTCGAAACATACAAGCAATGTACCATAAGTGTATTATATTTGTGTAAAAGTATTTGCTCAGTAATGCCTTTGGCTTATTCCTAATACTACAAATTGCACACTTTGTCTTCAATAACAAATGCACATTAATAAACAAATATTACTTAGCCATACTTTGTTCTATATTATAATGTATTTTGAAAGTGCACTTTTAATGCATTGTTACAATGATAATTGTCAGCACACAGTTAAAAATATACCTAAAATATATTTTAAGTAAAGTGCAAATAAATACACTTTAAAAAAATAAACAGAATTTTCACTTCAAGTATATTTTTCTAATATATATATATATATATATATATATATATATATATATATATATATATATATAAATATACTAAAGTACAATTATTTTAATGAGTGTTAAAAGTTGTTATGTGAAAATAGGTCATAATGCATGATGCTAAAATACCTTTAATATATTTAAAGGTAGTAAACATTTTTTGGTATATTTCCGCAATAAGAACAGCTGCAGAGCAACACGACAGCACTGTTCCTCTCGGATCGGTTCATGTTGTCACCAGATTAACGAGTTGTGTGTTTGTTTTCGAGCATCTCTGAGACACAGAGGTTTATACGTCACGCGCCTTCAACATTCACTCTCTCTTCAGGCGGATCAAGTGACCAATGCTTTGGGTTCCTGCGTGTTCTCTGAGCGTTCACAACATTCCAGATCATCCTTGGTCATGTGAATGTTAAGGAAATATTTCATTTGATCATTCTTCAAACATTATGGGAACTTTACTTCTGAATTTTCTCTGAACGTTACTTTAGAATGTTCTCTGAACGTTACTTTAGAATGTTCTCTGAACGTTACTTTAGAGTGTTCTATGAACGTTACTTTAGAATGTTCACTGAACGTTACTTTAGAATGTTCTCTGAACGTTACTTTAGAATGTTCTCTGAACATTACTTTAGAATTTTCTCTGAACGTTACTTTAGAATGTTCTATGAACTTTACTTTAGAATGTTCTCTGAACGTTACTTTAGAATGTTCTATGAACGTTACTTTAGAATGTTCTCTGAACGCTAATTTTGAATGTTCTCTGAACGTTACTTTTGAATGTTCTCTGAACGTTACTTTAGAATGTTCTATGAACGTTACTTTAGAATGTTCTCTGAGCGCTAATTTTGAATGTTCTCTGAACGTTACTTTAGAACGTTCTCTGAACGTTACTTTAGAGCGTTCTCTGAACGTTAATTTAGAACGTTCTCTGAACGTTACTTTAGAACGTTCTATGAACGTTACTTTAGAATGTTCTATGAACTTTACTTTAGAATGTTCTCTGAACGTTACTTTAGAATGTTCTATGAACGTTACTTTAGAATGTTCTCTGAACGCTAATTTTGAATGTTCTCTGAACGTTACTTTTGAATGTTCTCTGAACGTTACTTTAGAATGTTCTCTGAACGTTACTTTAGAACGTTCTCTGAACGTTACTTTAGAGCGTTCTCTGAACGTTACTTTAGAATGTTCTATGAACGTTACTTTAGAATGTTCTATGAACGTTACTTTAGAATGTTCTATGGACGTTACTTTAGAATGTTCTCTGAACGTTACTTTAGAATGTTCTATGAACTTTACTTTAGAATGTTCTCTGAATGTTACTTTAGAATGTTCTCTGAACGCTAATTTTGAATGTTCTCTGAACGTTACTTAAGAATGTTCTCTGAACTTTACTTTAGAACGTTCTCTGAATGTTCCCTGAACGCTACTTTTGAATGTTCTCTGAACGTTACTTTAGAATGTTCTCTGACTGTTACATTACAATGTTCTCTGAACGTTACTTTAGAATCTTCTCTGAACGTTACTTTAGAATGTTCTCTGAACGTTACTTTAGAATGTTCTCTGAACGTATGTTACTTTAGAATGTTCTCTGAACGTTACTTTAGAATGTTCTCTGAACGCTACTTTTGAATATTCTCTGAACGCTACTTTAGAATGTTCTCTGAACGTTACTTTAAAATGTTCTCTGAACGTTACTTTAGAATGTTCTCTGAATGTTCTCTGAACGCTACTTTAGAATGTTCTCTGAACGTTACTTTAGAATGTTCTCTGAATGTTACCTGAACGGTACTTTTGAATGTTCTCTGAACGTTACTTTAGAATGTTCTCTGAACGCTACTTTAGAATGTTCTCTGAACGTTACTTTAGAATGTTCTCTGAATGTTCTCTGAACGCTACTTTAGAATGTTCTCTGAACGTTACTTTAGAATGTTCTCTGAATGTTACTTTAGAATGTTCTCTGAACGTTACTTTAGAATGTTCTCTGAATGTTCTCTGAACGCTACTTTAGAATGTTCTCTGAATTTTACTTTAGAATGTTCTCTGAATGTTACTTTAGTTCATTTTGAATTTTCTCTGAACATTACTTTAGAATATTCTCTGAACGCTACTTTAGAATGTTCTCTGAATTTTACTTTAGAATGTTCTCTGAATGTTACTTTAGTTCATTTTGAATGTTCTCTGAACATTACTTTAGAGTGTTCTCTGAACGTTACTTTAGAATGTTCTCTGAAAGTTACTTTAGAATGTTCTCTGAACGTTACTTTAGAATGTTCTCTGAACGTTACTTTAGAATGTTCACTGAATGTTACTTTAGAATGTTCTATGAATGCTACTTTAGAATGTTCTCTGAATGTTACTTTAGTTAATTTTGAATGTTCTCTGAACATTAGTTTAGAATATTCTCTGAAAGTTACTTTAGAATGTTCTTTGAATGTTCTCTGAACATACTTTAGAATGTTCACTGAATGTTACTTTAGAATGTTCTCTGAATGTAACTTTAGAATGTTCTCTGAATGTTACTTTAGTTAATTTTGAATATTCTCTGAACATTACTTTAGAATATTCTCTGAACGTTACTTTAGAATGTTCTCTGAATGTTACTTTAGAATGTTCTCTGAACGTTACTTTAGAATGTTCTCTGAACGTTACTTTAGAATGTTCTCTGAACGTTACTTTAGAATGTTCTCTGAATGTTACTTTAGAATGTTCTATGAATGGTACTTTAGAATGTTCTCTGAATGTTACTTTAGAATGTTCTCTGAATGTTACTTTAGTTAATTTTGAATGTTCTCTGAACATTAGTTTAGAATATTCTCTGAAAGTTACTTTAGAATGTTCTTTGAATGTTCTCTGAACGTTACTTTAGAATGTTCACTGAATGTTACTTTAGAATGTTCTCTGAACGTTACTTTAGAACGTTCTCTGAACATTACTTTAGAATTTTCTCTGAACGTTGCTTTAGAATGTTCTATGAACGTTACTTTAGAATGTTCTCTGAACGCTAATTTTGAATGTTCTCTGAACGTTACTTTAGAACGTTCTCTGAACGTTACTTTAGAGCGTTCTCTGAACGTTACTTTAGAACGTTCTCTGAACGTTACTTTAGAACGTTCTATGAACGTTACTTTAGAATGTTCTATGAACTTTACTTTAGAATGTTCTCTGAACGTTACTTTAGAATGTTCTATGAACGTTACTTTAGAATGTTCTCTGAACGCTAATTTTGAATGTTCTCTGAACGTTACTTTTGAATGTTCTCTGAACGTTACTTTAGAATGTTCTATGAACGTTACTTTAGAATGTTCTCTGAACGCTAATTTTGAATGTTCTCTGAACGTTACTTTAGAACGTTCTCTGAACGTTACTTTAGAGCGTTCTCTGAACGTTACTTTAGAATGTTCTATGAACGTTACTTTAGAATGTTCTATGAACGTTACTTTAGAATGTTCTATGAACGTTACTTTAGAATGTTCTCTGAACGTTACTTTAGAATGTTCTCTGAACATTACTTTAGAATGTTCTATGAACTTTACTTTAGAATGTTCTCTGAACGCTAATTTTGAATGTTCTCTGAACGTTACTTAAGAATGTTCTCTGAACTTTACTTTAGAACGTTCTCTGAACGTTACTTTAGAATGTTCTCTGAATGTTCCCTGAACGCTACTTTTGAATGTTCTCTGAACGTTACTTTAGAATGTTCTCTGAATGTTACTTTAGAATGTTCTCTGAACGTTACTTTAGAATGTTCTCTGACTGTTACATTACAATGTTCTCTGAACGTTACTTTAGAATCTTCTCTGAACGTTACTTTAGAATCTCCTCTGAACGTTACTTTAGAATGTTCTCTGAAAGTATGTTACTTTAGAATGTTCTCTGAACGTTACTTTAGAATGTTCTCTGAACGCTACTTTTGAATATTCTCTGAACGCTACTTTAGGATGTTCTCTGAACATTAGTTTAGAATATTCTCTGAAAGTTACTTTAGAATGTTCTTTGAATGTTCTCTGAACGTTACTTTAGAATGTTCACTGAATGTTACTTTAGAATGTTCTCTGAACGTTACTTTAGAACGTTCTCTGAACATTACTTTAGAATTTTCTCTGAACGTTGCTTTAGAATGTTCTATGAACGTTACTTTAGAATGTTCTCTGAACGCTAATTTTGAATGTTCTCAGAACGTTACTTTAGAACGTTCTCTGAACGTTACTTTAGAGCGTTCTCTGAACGTTACTTTAGAACGTTCTCTGAACGTTACTTTAGAACGTTCTATGAACGTTACTTTAGAATGTTCTATGAACTTTACTTTAGAATGTTCTCTGAACGTTACTTTAGAATGTTCTCTGAACGTTACTTTAGAATGTTCTCTGAATGTTACTTTAGAATGTTCTATGAATGCTACTTTAGAATGTTCTCTGAACGTTACTTTAGAATGTTCTCTGAACGTTACTTTAGAATGTTCTCTGAATGTTACTTTAGAATGTTCTATGAATGCTACTTTAGAATGTTCTATGAATGCTACTTTAGAATGTTCTCTGAATGTTACTTTAGAATGTTCTCTGAATGTTACTTTAGTTAATTTTGAATGTTCTCTGAACATTAGTTTAGAATATTCTCTGAAAGTTACTTTTGAATGTTCTCTGAACGTTACTTTAGAATGTTCACTGAATGTTACTTTAGAATGTTCTCTGAATGTTACTTTAGAATGTTCTCTGAATGTTACTTTAGTTAATTTTGAATATTCTCTGAACATTACTTTAGAATATTCTCTGAACGTTACTTTAGAATGTTCTTTGAATGTTCTCTGAACATTACTTTAGAATATTCTCTGAACGTTACTTTAGAATGTTCTTTGAATGTTCTCTGAACGTTACTTTAGAATCTTCACTGAATGTTACTTTAGAATATTCTCTGAACGTTACTTTAGAATGTTCTTTGAATGTTCTCTGAACGTTACTTTAGAATGTTCTCTGAATGTTACTTTAGAATGTTCTCTGAATTTTACTTTAGAATGTTCTCTGAATGTTACTTTAGTTAATTTTGAATGTTCTCTGAACATTACTTTATAATATTCTCTGAACTTTACTTTAGAATGTTCTCTGAACGTTACTTTAGAATGTTCTCTGAACGTTACTTTAGAATGTTCTCTGAATGTTACTTTAGAATGTTCTCTGAATGTTACTTTAGTTAATTTTGAATGTTCTCTGAACGTTCTGAAACAAGAAGTAACATTTATATGACATCAGAGGAAATGTCCAACTGAAACTGTGAACTGGGAATGAATGATTAATGAATTTACAGTCCCGGCCAAAGTACGAACTGAGAGAGTGTGAGAAAAGAGAAAAAGGAAGGAGGTGCAATTGAAGATTCACCAGATTATTCCAGTATTTGCTTCGATGCCACTTTGAACTGCATCACAGATTCTGCAAATTAACTTTTACACAAATCTCATTTCAGGATCAACTTACATGTTTTTCCTGGAATTCTGCATGCGAAATAAAAACAGACCCAACTCAATAGTTCTTCAAAAGAACAGCATTTATTTGAAATAGAATCTATTGTAACATTATAAATGTCTTTACTGTAACTTTTGATCAATTTAATTAATCCTTAATCAATTAAAAGTATTGATTTATTTCATTTCTTTCCCCCCCAAAAATAAAAATTCTTACTGACCCCAAACTTTTGAACGGTGGTGTTTAATGTTAGATTCTATTTCAGATAAAAGCTGTTCTTTTGAACTTTTCATCAAAGAATCCTGAAATAAAAAATGTAAATAACAGTTTTCAACACTGATAATAATCATAAGTGTTTCTTGAGCATCAGATCCTCAAATTAGAGTGATTTCTGAAGGATCATGTGACACTGAAGACTGGAGTAATGATGCTGAAACTCAGCTTTGATCACAGGAATAAATTACACTTTACTAGATATTCACATAGAAAACAGATGATTTACATTATAATAATATTTCACTGTTTTATTATTTTTTTTTTTTAATCATTCCCCGGCAGAAGCTAGATGTCAATGAATGTTCTTGATGTTGTTATTCTGTACTGGTATTGTGTTCAGACAGTGACCCGACACTGGAAACGAGACCCGAATCTGAGTCCGACACGCTCGACATCTCCTCGAACTTCTGAATCACGGCCCTCACGGACCCGAACGACAGGCCCCGCCTCCAGTGCCCAGACCCCGCCCCTCCTGGACCCCGATAGGTGGAGCTGGGGCTGAGAAACACGTGATTGGGCGGCGGCAGGCCGGGGCGGAGCTTGAGTCTTCCCTGGCCCAATTGGAGAGCAGGACGGAGAGGAACACTAAAGTGGGAGGGGACAGCGGCAAGAAACTCTTGAGTGACAGGATTGTGGAAGGTGATTGAAGCTCCGCCCACATTGAGAAACACGCCCACTGTCTTCAGCTGAGGAGGAATAAAGGGGAGGAGCTCACGCCGTCCGTCAAACACAGCGTGAAACGCTAGGCCACGCCTCTCCAACCACCAGCCACGCCCATCACATGATGATATCACACCTGAGGAAAGAACCAATCACACTTATATGAATCATAACAGCACAATGCCTCATCCTTCCCTCACGTTCTGTCACACATCTGTCCCCCGAGGGTCAAAATCACCGAAGCCCTAAAATTATACTTCTTTTTTTTTTTTTGTCCAGAAAGATTATTTTATTTCATTTTGATAATATTTTTTCTATGTTTTAATGCACTTTTTTTGGGAGTTTAAAAAAAATTATTTACCTTTAAATTACTAGATTTAATCAATAAATAATAAATAAATAAATAGTCATTTTAGCACATTGACCACATTCTTTCAACTTTAATTCTAAATAACTCACAATTTCACGCCTAAACCTAAGAATTCAGCTCAAAATATCTTTTCCGACCTCTTGTGGAAAAAATACCAATATAAGATGATATTTCATGACTCTAGATGGGCTTATATCTCTATATGGAGTAAATGAGCTGTTTCTCTGGGTCCTAAAGCCAGTTTACTTCAGTGTGCGTTCAGATACACATTATACATTATAAAATCATTTTTTGGGATAGTTTTAACATTTGTAGCTTGAATTTTGAGAATTTTTAGGTTTTTCAAATTCAACCACAAAACTTCTTGAATCTATTAAAAAAAAAAATGTGTGTGTATTCGTGGTTCAAGTGCGAGAAATGTCCTGGGGTCTGGGATCCCTCTGATGAACACTACATTAAAAAATAATAATGATAAAAAAAATTCCGGGTCAAAATGCCCAGAGGGAAGGATGAGTAGAAGCAAGGCCTGTGCAGCGTCTCCTCTCTTACCGATCCTATAGAGGGCGCTGTTGCAGACGTCGATCTCCCAGTAATACTGTCCTCTGGAGACGCTCACGCTCCCGCACACCTGAGGCAGTGGAGGCGGGTCGTTCTGCTCATCCTCACAGCACACCTGACCCGTGACGCTTACGGAGAGGGCGGAGCCTGAGAGGCGAAGCGGCGAGTCAGAGCCCCCCGAATCCAGAGCGAACACCAGACCTGCAGACGTCAGTTACACAGATACATGACAGAAGACTGTGGAAAGTGCATATACACATCCACACAGGAAAAATAATCATGCTTTTATAAATCATAATTATTGCATAAAATGGTATAATTTTAGTAGATTTAATAGGTCATTTTTATGACATGGGTTAAAGTCATAACTTAAAAAGTTTTACCTAATTATAGCAAAACATAAAACATATGAGAATTTTTTATTTTATCTTAGCATATCATAATTCTGATTTAGTATGTCATTATTTTGACTTTGTGTCCCCTGTAGACCTGGATCAGCAACTAATCAACATCAAGGTTAAAGAAGTGTGCAGTATGCAGTGTGTAGTATGCAGTGTGTAGTATGCAGTGTATTGTGTGCAAAAAGCAGTGTGATTGTGCAGTGTAGTGTGCAGTATGCAGTTAGTAGTGTGTAGAAGTGTATAGTGTGTAGTAGTGTAGTGTGCAGTAGTGTGCAGTAGTGTGTAGTGTGCAGTAGTGTGCAGTAGTGTGTAGTGTGCAGTAGTGTGCAGTAGTGTGTAGTGTGCAGTAGTGTGCAGTAGTGTGTAGTGTGCAGTAGTGTGCAGTAGTGTGTAGTGTGCAGTAGTGTGTAGTGTGCAGTAGTGTGCAGTGTGCAGTAGTGTAGTGTGCTGTAGTGTGTAGTGTGCAGTAGTGTATAGTGTGCAGTAGTGTGTAGTGTGCAGTAGTGTGCAGTAGTGTGTAGTGTGCAGTAGTGTGTAGTGTGCAGTAGTGTGCAGTAGTGTGCAGTAGTGTGTAGTGTGCAGTAGTGTGCAGTAGTGTGTAGTGTGCAGCAGTGTGCAGTAGTGTGCAGTAGTGTGTAGTGTGCAGCAGTGTGCAGTAGTGTGCAGTAGTGTGCAGTAGTGTGTAGTGTGCAGTAGTGTGTAGTGTGCAGTAGTGTGTAGTGTGCAGTAGTGTGCAGTAGTGTGTAGTGTGCAGTAGTGTGCAGTAGTGTGCAGTAGTGTGCAGTAGTGTGTAGTGTGCAGTAGTGTGCAGTAGTGTGCAGTAGTGTGTAGTGTGCAGTAGTGTGTAGTGTGCAGTAGTGTGCAGTAGTGTGCAGTAGTGTGTAGTGTGCAGTAGTGTGCAGTAGTGTGTAGTGTGCAGTAGTGTGTAGTGTGCAGTACTGTGCAGTGTACAGTAGTGTAGTGTGTAGTGTGCAGTAGTGTGTAGTGTGCAGTAGTGTGCAGTAGTGTGCAGTAGTGTGTAGTGTGCAGTAGTGTGCAGTAGTGTGCAGTAGTGTGTAGTGTGCAGTAGTGTGCAGTAGTGTGTAGTGTGCAGTAGTGTGCAGTAGTGTGTAGTGTGCAGTAGTGTGTAGTGTGCAGTAGTGTAGTGTGTAGTGTGTAGTGTGTAGTGTGCAGTAGTGTGTAGTGTGCAGTAGTGTGCAGTAGTGTGCAGTAGTGTGTAGTGTGCAGTAGTGTGCAGTAGTGTGTAGTGTGCAGTAGTGTGCAGTAGTGTGTAGTGTGCAGTAGTGTGCAGTAGTGTGTAGTGTGCAGTAGTGTGTAGTGTGCAGTAGTGTGCAGTGTGCTGTAGTGTAGTGTGTAGTGTGCAGTAGTGTGTAGTGTGCAGTAGTGTGCAGTAGTGTGCAGTAGTGTGCAGTAGTGTGTAGTGTGCAGTAGTGTGCAGTAGTGTGTAGTGTGCAGTAGTGTGCAGTAGTGTGTAGTGTGCAGTAGTGTGCAGTGTGCAGTAGTGTAGTGTGTAGTGTGCAGTAGTGTGTATTGTGCAGTAGTGTGTAGTGTGCAGTAGTGTGCAGTAGTGTGCAGTAGTGTGTAGTGTGCAGTAGTGTGCAGTAGTGTGCAGTAGTGTGTAGTGTGCAGTAGTGTGCAGTAGTGTGTAGTGTGCAGTAGTGTGCAGTAGTGTGTAGTGTGCAGTAGTGTGTAGTGTGCAGTAGTGTGCAGTGTGCTGTAGTGTAGTGTGTAGTGTGCAGTAGTCAGTAGTGTGCAGTAGTGTGGAGTAGTGTGCAGTAGTGTGTAGTGTGCAGTAGTGTGCAGTAGTGTGTAGTGTGCAGTAGTGTGCAGTAGTGTGTAGTGTGCAGTAGTGTGCAGTGTGCAGTAGTATAGTGTGTAGTGTGCAGTAGTGTGTATTGTGCAGTAGTGTGTATTGTGCAGTAGTGTGCAGTAGTGTGCAGTAGTGTGTAGTGTGCAGTAGTGTGCAGTAGTGTGCAGTAGTGTGTAGTGTGCAGTAGTGTAGTGTGTAGTGTGCAGTAGTGTGTAGTGTGCAGTAGTGTGTAGTATGCAGTAGTGTGCAGTAGTGTGCAGTAGTGTGTAGTGTGCAGTAGTGTGCAGTAGTGTGCAGTAGTGTGTAGTGTGCAGCAGTGTGCAGCAGTGTGCAGTAGTGTGCAGTAGTGTGCAGTAGTGTGTAGTGTGCAGTAGTGTGCAGTAGTGTGCAGTAGTGTGTAGTGTGCAGTAGTGTGTAGTGTGCAGTAGTGTGTAGTGTGCAGTAGTGTGTAGTGTGCAGTAGTGTGTAGTGTGCAGTAGTGTGTAGTGTGCAGTAGTGTGCAGTGTGCAGTAGTGTAGTGTGTAGTGTGCAGTAGTGTGTAGTGTGCAGTAGTGTTTAGTGTGCAGTCGTGTAGTGTGCAGTAGTGTATAGTGTGCAGTAGTGTGTAGTGTGCAGTAGTGTGTAGTATGTAGTGTGCAGTCGTGTAGTGTGCAATAGTGTGTAGTGTGCAATGTGCAGTAGTGTGTAGTGTGCAGTAGTGTGCAGTGTGCAGTAGTGTGCAGTAGTGTGTAGTGTGCAGTAGTGTGTAGTGTGCAGTAGTGTGCAGTGTGCAGTAGTGTAGTGTGTAGTGTGCAGTAGTGTGTAGTGTGCAGTAGTGTGCAGTAGTGTGTAGTGTGCAGTAGTGTGTAGTATGTAGTGTGCAGTCGTGTAGTGTGCAGTAGTATGTAGTGTGTAGTGTGCAGTAGTGTATAGTGTGTAGTGTGCAGTAGTGTGTAGTGTGCAGTAGTGTGTAGTGTGCAGTAGTGTTTAGTGTGCAGTCGTGTAGTGTGCAGTAGTGTATAGTGTGCAGTAGTGTGTAGTGTGCAGTAGTGTGTAGTATGTAGTGTGCAGTCGTGTAGTGTGCAATAGTGTGTAGTGTGCAATGTGCAGTAGTGTGTAGTGTGCAGTAGTGTGCAGTGTGCAGTAGTGTGCAGTAGTGTGTAGTGTGCAGTAGTGTGTAGTGTGCAGTAGTGTGCAGTGTGCAGTAGTGTAGTGTGTAGTGTGCAGTAGTGTGTAGTGTGCAGTAGTGTGCAGTAGTGTGTAGTGTGCAGTAGTGTGTAGTATGTAGTGTGCAGTCGTGTAGTGTGCAGTAGTATGTAGTGTGTAGTGTGCAGTAGTGTATAGTGTGTAGTGTGCAGTAGTGTGTAGTGTGCAGTAGTGTGTAGTGTGCAGTAGTGTGCAGTAGTGTGCAGTAGTGTGTAGTGTGCAGTAGTGTGTAGTGTGCAGTATTGTGTAGTGTGCAGTAGTGTATAGTGTGCAGTGGTGTGTAGTGTGCAGTAGTGTGTAGTGTGCAGTAGTGTGCAGTATAGTGTAGTGTGCAGTAGTGTGTAGTGTGCAGTAGTGTGCAGTAGTGTGCCGTAGTGTGCAGTAGTGTGCAGTAGTGTGCAGTAGTGTGCAGTAGTGTGTAGTGTGCAGTAGTGTGTAGTGTGCAGTAGTGTGTAGTGTGCAGTGGTGTGTAGTGTGCAGTAGTGTGTAGTGTGCAGTAGTGTGCAGTAGTGTGTAGTGTGCAGTAGTGTGTAGTGTGCAGTAGTGTGCAGTAGTGTGCCGTAGTGTGCAGTAGTGTGCAGTAGTGTGCAGTAGTGTGTAGTGTGCAGTAGTGTGCAGTAGTGTGCAGTAGTGTGTAGTGTGCAGTAGTGTGCAGTAGTGTGTAGTGTGCAGTAGTTTAGTGTGCAGTAGTGTAGTGTGCAGTAGTGTGTAGTGTGCAGTAGTGTGTAGTGTGCAGTAGTGTGTAGTGTGCAGTAGTGTGCAGTGTGCAGCAGTGTGCAGTAGTGTGCAGCAGTGTGCAGTAGTGTGCAGTAGTGTGTAGTGTGCAGTAGTGTGTAGTGTGCAGTAGTGTGCAGTAGTGTGTAGTGTGCAGTAGTGTGTAGTAGTGTGCAGTAGTGTGCAGTAGTGTGTAGTGTGCAGTAGTGTATAGTGTGCAGTAGTGTGTAGTGTGCAGTAGTGTGCAGTAGTGTGCAGTAGTGTGTAGTAGTGTGCAGTAGTGTGCAGTAGTGTGTAGTGTGCAGTAGTGTAGTGTGCAGTAGTGTGCAGTGTTTAGCAGTGTGCAGTAGTGTGCAGCAGTGTGCAGTAGTGTGCAGTAGTGTGTAGTGTGCAGTAGTGTGTAGTGTGCAGTAGTGTGCAGTAGTGTGTAGTGTGCAGTAGTGTGTAGTGTGCAGTAGTGTGCAGTGTGCTGTAGTGTAGTGTGTAGTGTGCAGTAGTGTGTAGTGTGCAGTAGTGTGCAGTAGTGTGCAGTAGTGTGCAGTAGTGTGTAGTGTGCAGTAGTGTGCAGTAGTGTGTAGTGTGCAGTAGTGTGCAGTAGTGTGTAGTGTGCAGTAGTGTGCAGTGTGCAGTAGTGTAGTGTGTAGTGTGCAGTAGTGTGTATTGTGCAGTAGTGTGTATTGTGCAGTAGTGTGCAGTAGTGTGCAGTAGTGTGTAGTGTGCAGTAGTGTGCAGTAGTGTGCAGTAGTGTGTAGTGTGCAGTAGTGTAGTGTGTAGTGTGCAGTAGTGTGTAGTGTGCAGTAGTGTGTAGTGTGCAGTAGTGTGCAGTAGTGTGTAGTGTGCAGTAGTGTGCAGTAGTGTGCAGTAGTGTGTAGTGTGCAGCAGTGTGCAGCAGTGTGCAGTAGTGTGCAGTAGTGTGCAGTAGTGTGTAGTGTGCAGTAGTGTGCAGTAGTGTGTAGTGTGCAGTAGTGTGTAGTGTGCAGTAGTGTGTAGTGTGCAGTAGTGTGCAGTAGTGTGTAGTGTGCAGTAGTGTGCAGTAGTGTGCAGTAGTGTGTAGTGTGCAGTAGTGTGTAGTGTGCAGTAGTGTGTAGTGTGCAGTAGTGTGTAGTGTGCAGTAGTGTGCAGTAGTGTGTAGTGTGCAGTAGTGTGTAGTGTGCAGTAGTGTGCAGTAGTGTGTATTGTGCAGTAGTGTGTATTGTGCAGTAGTGTGCAGTAGTGTGCAGTAGTGTGTAGTGTGCAGTAGTGTGCAGTAGTGTGCAGTAGTGTGTAGTGTGCAGTAGTGTAGTGTGTAGTGTGCAGTAGTGTGTAGTGTGCAGTAGTGTGTAGTGTGCAGTAGTGTGCAGTAGTGTGCAGTAGTGTGTAGTGTGCAGTAGTGTGCAGTAGTGTGCAGTAGTGTGTAGTGTGCAGCAGTGTGCAGCAGTGTGCAGTAGTGTGCAGTAGTGTGCAGTAGTGTGTAGTGTGCAGTAGTGTGCAGTAGTGTGTAGTGTGCAGTAGTGTGTAGTGTGCAGTAGTGTGTAGTGTGCAGTAGTGTGCAGTATTGTGTAGTGTGCAGTAGTGTGCAGTAGTGTGCAGTAGTGTGTAGTGTGCAGTAGTGTGTAGTGTGCAGTAGTGTGTAGTGTGCAGTAGTGTGTAGTGTGCAGTAGTGTGTAGTGTGCAGTAGTGTGCAGTAGTGTGTAGTGTGCAGTAGTGTGTAGTGTGCAGTAGTGTGCAGTAGTGTGTAGTGTGCAGTAGTGTGTAGTGTGCAGTAGTGTGCAGTAGTGTGTAGTGTGCAGTAGTGTGCAGTAGTGTGTAGTGTGCAGTAGTGTGTAGTGTGCAGTAGTGTGCAGTAGTGTGTAGTGTGCAGTAGTGTGCAGTAGTGTGTAGTGTGCAGTAGTGTGCAGTAGTGTGCAGTAGTGTGTAGTGTGCAGTAGTGTGTAGTGTGCAGTAGTGTGTAGTGTGCAGTAGTGTGTAGTGTGCAGTAGTGTGTAGTGTGCAGTAGTGTGCAGTAGTGTGTAGTGTGCAGTAGTGTGTAGTGTGCAGTAGTGTGCAGTAGTGTGTAGTGTGCAGTAGTGTGTAGTGTGCAGTAGTGTGCAGTAGTGTGTAGTGTGCAGTAGTGTGCAGTAGTGTGTAGTGTGCAGTAGTGTGTAGTGTGCAGTAGTGTGCAGTAGTGTGTAGTGTGCAGTAGTGTGCAGTAGTGTGTAGTGTGCAGCAGTGTGCAGTAGTGTGCAGTAGTGTGCAGTAGTGTGCAGTAGTGTGTAGTGTGCAGTAGTGTGCAGTAGTGTGCAGTAGTGTGTAGTGTGCAGTAGTGTGCAGTAGTGTGTAGTGTGCAGTAGTGTGCAGTAGTGTGCTGTAGTGTGCAGTAGTGTGTAGTGTGCAGTAGTGTGTAGTGTGCAGTAGTGTGCAGTAGTGTGTAGTGTGCAGTAGTGTGTAGTGTGCAGTAGTGTGCAGTGTGCAGCAGTGTGCAGTAGTGTGCAGTAGTGTGCAGTAGTGTGTAGTAGTGTGCAGTAGTGTGCAGTAGTGTGTAGTGTGCAGTAGTGTGCAGCAGTGTGCAGTAGTGTGTAGTGTGCAGTAGTGTGTAGTGTGCAGTAGTGTGTATTGTGCAGTAGTGTGCAGTAGTGTGCAGTGTGCAGTAGTGTGCAGTAGTGTGCAGTAGTGTGCAGTAGTGTGCAGTAGTGTGTAGTGTGCAGTAGTGTGCAGTAGTGTGCAGTAGTGTGCAGTAGTGTGTAGTGTGCAGTAGTGTATAGTGTGCAGTAGTGTGTAGTGTGCAGTAGTGTGCAGTAGTGTGCAGTAGTGTGTAGTAGTGTGCAGTAGTGTGCAGTAGTGTGTAGTGTGCAGTAGTGTAGTGTGAAGTAGTGTGCAGTGTGCAGTAGTGTATAGTGTGCAGTAGTGTGTAGTGTGCAGTAGTGTGTAGTGTGCAGTAGTGTGCAGTGTGCAGTAGTGTAGTGTGCAGTAGTGTGCAGTGTGCAGTAGTGTATAGTGTGCAGTAGTGTGTAGTGTGCAGTAGTGTGCAGTAGTGTGCAGTAGTGTGTAGTGTGCAGTAGTGTGTAGTGTGCAGTAGTGTGCAGTAGTGTGGAGTGTGCAGTAGTGTGCAGTAGTGTGTAGTGTGCAGTAGTGTGTAGTGTGCAGTAGTGTGTAGTGTGCAGTAGTGTGCAGTAGTGTGTAGTGTGCAGTAGTGTGCAGTAGTGTGCAGTAGTGTGCAGTAGTGTGTAGTGTGCAGTAGTGTGTAGTGTGCAGTAGTATGTAGTGTGCAGTAGTGTGTAGTGTGCAGTAGTGTGCAGTAGTGTGCAGTAGTGTGTAGTGTGCAGTAGTGTGTAGTGTGCAGTAGTGTGCAGTAGTGTGCAGTAGTGTGCAGTAGTGTGTAGTGTGCAGTAGTGTGCAGTAGTGTGTAGTGTGCAGTAGTGTGTAGTGTGCAGTAGTGTGCAGTGTGCAGTAGTGTAGTGTGTAGTGTGCAGTAGTGTGCAGTAGTGTGCAGTAGTGTGCAGTAGTGTGCAGTAGTGTGTAGTGTGCAGCAGTGTGCAGTAGTGTGTAGTGTGCAGTAGTGTGTAGTGTGCAGTAGTGTGCAGTGTGCAGTAGTGTAGTGTGTAGTGTGCAGTAGTGTGCAGTAGTGTGCAGTAGTGTGCAGTAGTGTGCAGTAGTGTGTAGTGTGCAGTAGTGTGTAGTGTGCAGTAGTGTGCAGTAGTTTGTAGTGTGCAGTAGTGTGCAGTAGTGTGTAGTGTGCAGCAGTGTGCAGTAGTGTGCAGTAGTGTGCAGTAGTGTGTAGTAGTGTGCAGTAGTGTGCAGTAGTGTGCAGTAGTGTGTAGTGTGCAGTATTGTGTAGTGTGCAGTAGTGTGCAGCAGTGTGCAGTAGTGTGTAGTGTGCAGCTGTGTGCAGTAGTGTGCAGTAGTGTGCAGTAGTGTGTAGTAGTGTGCAGTAGTGTGCAGTAGTGTGCAGTAGTGTGTAGTGTGCAGTAGTGTGTAGTGTGCAGTAGTGTGTAGTGTGCAGTAGTGTGCAGTAGTGTGTAGTGTGCAGTAGTGTGCAGTAGTGTGCAGTAGTGTGTAGTGTGCAGTAGTGTGCAGTAGTGTTTAGTAGTGTGCAGTAGTGTGCAGTAGTGTGTAGTGTGCAGTAGTGTGTAGTGTGCAGTAGTGTGCAGTAGTGTGCAGTAGTGTGTAGTGTGCAGCAGTGTGCAGTAGTGTGCAGTAGTGTGCAGTAGTGTGCAGTAGTGTGTAGTGTGCAGTAGTGTGTAGTGTGCAGTAGTGTGCAGTAGTGTGTAGTGTGCAGTAGTGTGCAGTAGTGTGCAGTAGTGTGTAGTGTGCAGTAGTGTGCAGTAGTGTGTAGTGTGCAGTAGTGTGCAGTAGTGTGCAGTAGTGTGTAGTGTGCAGTAGTGTGCAGTAGTGTGTAGTGTGCAGTAGTGTGCAGTAGTGTGTAGTGTGCAGTAGTGTGTAGTGTGCAGTAGTGTGTAGTGTGCAGTAGTGTGCAGTAGTGTGTAGTGTGCAGTAGTGTGTAGTGTGCAGTAGTGTGCAGTAGTGTGCAGTAGTGTGCAGTAGTGTGTAGTGTGCAGTAGTGTATAGTGTGCAGTAGTGTGCAGTAGTGTGTAGTGTGCAGTAGTGTGCAGTAGTGTGCAGTAGTGTGTAGTGTGCAGTAGTGTGCAGTAGTGTGTAGTGTGCAGTAGTGTGCAGTAGTGTGTAGTGTGCAGTAGTGTGTAGTGTGCAGTAGTGTGCAGTAGTGTGCAGTAGTGTGTAGTGTGCAGTAGTGTGCAGTAGTGTGTAGTGTGCAGTAGTGTGCAGTGTGCAGTAGTGTAGTGGTTGTGTGTAGTGTGCAGTAGTGCATAGTGTGTAGTGTGCAGTAGTGTTGAGTGTGCAGTAGTGTTAGTATGAACGGCCTACCTTTATGAACTCTCTCCATTTCCTCTTCAGAAAGATCCACACTGCATCTAAAGGACCGAGGACGGCCATGACACAGAAAACAATACGAGAAAGAAACAAAATGAATAAATAAAATGATTCATAATTACTTAAATGTTTTATAACATAACATTACATTGAGGGAACCTTGTGTTTATACCACAGTTAAGGGTGTTTTTTAGCAGTAACATGTTAACTCAGATTTTAGTAATAATCCAGCGATATAAAAATTGTTCAATATATTATCTTGTTAATAAATTGGCGTTTCCGTTTTTTTTTTTTTTGTCTTGAGAATAATGTACGTAGATATGTTTTCACACTGGTATAGTATAGGAAGGACACACACCCGTCTCCTCGCTCGCTTTTTAGGGTCAGCGGGTCACCGTGGGGGTCAAAGGGACGACAGGTCAGAAGCAGACGACCAATCAACGCAGGGCAGCTCGACACTGTGACGGACAAGTCAGTTCGGACACAGAACGGCACCGATTGGTCGGGAAGAGCTGAGGCCACGCCCTTGACCACGCCCCCCGAATCGCGGCAGGCCCCGCCCCCTCGACCAGGCAGCCGCGCGCACTGTGTGTCGAGAACAGGGTTAGAATCAACGCGACGTCAAACACGCGCGAACACGACGCACAACAACGCGAACGCATTATCTCCGCAAACACAGGCCATGGCCATTCAGCGGGAACATACAACACTAACACTAAACCCACCAGATCCAGATCCTGTCCATCTCCAGCTGGAGGAAGAGATCAACACAACATCTGCACGCGTGCTGCTGCTGATATATACGAGACGGAGAGGAGAGATCCAGAGGGGGGAGAGAGAGGGAGAGGGAGGGAGTCGGGAGGGAGGAGAGAGAGGGAGACGGGAGGGTGAGAGAGAGGGGGAGAGACGGGAGAGAGACGAGAGAGAGAGAGGGAGAGGGCGGGGAGGAGAGGATAGAGAGAGACAGAGAGAGAGAGAGAGAGAGAGGGAGCGAGAGGGAGACAGAGGGAGTGGAGGGAAGGGCAGGGATGAGGGAGAGGGAGGGAATACTGAGAGAGGGGGAGAGAGAGAGGGGAGAGACGAGAGGGTTAGAGAGAGACAGACGAGAGAGAGAGAGAGGGAGAGTGAGGAGGGAGGACAGGGGAGAGAGGGAGGGAGGGGAGAGGGAGAGGGAGGGAAGAGAGAGGGGGGAGAGAGAGCGGGAGAGAGGAGGGAATTAGAGAGAGACAGGAGAGAGAGAGAAGAGAGGGGAGAGAGAGGGAGACAGAGGGTGAGAGGGAGGGACGGGAGAGGGAGAGGGAGGGAGAGAGAGGGGGGGGAGAGAGAGAGGGAGTGAGAGAGGGATAGAGAGCGACAGAGAGAGAGAGAGACGATGAGGGAGAGAGCGGGAGAAGAGGGAGAGAGGGGGGGAGGGAGATGGGAGAGGGGAGGGAGGGAGGGAGAGAGGGGGAGAGTAGAGAGGGAGAGAGAG
>CM060630.1:32164863-32192363 GCA_030578275.1 Meda fulgida | reverse complement strand
TGTCTGTCTATCTATCTATCTATCTATCTGTGTCTGTCTGTCTGTCTATCTATCTATCTATCTATCTGTGTCTGTCTGTCTGTCTATCTATCTATCTATCTGTGTCTGTCTGTCTGTCTATCTATCTATCTATCTATCTGTGTCTGTCTGTCTGTCTATCTATCTATCTATCTATCTGTGTCTGTCTGTCTATCTATCTATCTATCTGTGTCTGTCTGTCTGTCTATCTATCTATCTATCTATCTATCTATCTATCTGTGTCTGTCTGTCTGTCTATCTATCTATCTATCTATCTGTGTCTGTCTGTCTGTCTGTCTATCTATCTATCTGTGTCTGTCTGTCTGTCTATCTATCTATCTATCTGTGTCTGTCTGTCTGTCTATCTATCTATCTATCTATCTGTGTCTGTCTGTCTATCTATCTATCTATCTGTGTCTGTCTGTCTGTCTATCTATCTATCTATCTATCTATCTATCTATCTGTGTCTGTCTGTCTGTCTATCTATCTATCTATCTGTGTCTGTCTGTCTGTCTATCTATCTATCTATCTATCTGTGTCTGTCTGTCTGTCTGTCTGTCTATCTATCTATCTATCTATCTGTGTCTGTCTGTCTGTCTATCTATCTATCTATCTATCTGTGTCTGTCTGTCTATCTATCTATCTATCTATCTATCTGTGTCTGTCTGTCTGTCTATCTATCTATCTATCTATCTGTGTCTGTCTGTCTGTCTATCTATCTATCTATCTGTGTCTGTCTGTCTGTCTATCTATCTATCTATCTATCTATCTATCTATCTATCTATCTATCTATCTGTGTCTGTCTGTCTGTCTATCTATCTATCTATCTATCTGTGTCTGTCTGTCTGTCTGTCTGTCTGTCTATCTATCTATCTGTGTCTATCTATCTGTGTCTATCTATCTGTGTCTATCTATCTGTGTGTCTGTCATCTGTGCCTGAATCACTCCTCTGCATAATGACAGTGTGCAGGACCAGAGGAGTGTATAGGAAGCCCTGCTGTCTCCGAGGCTCATCTGTTATCCTCACACTGGCGGTTATTGTGGTTGAGAACAGGAAGAGCCGTCTCACTGACGTTACACTTCGCATTGTTCTTTTATTGTATAATCATATTCACATGGGGAAATATAAGATGATAAAAATGCCTGACACAAAACATGTTATCTCACTTACCAGTTACTGTTTGTTCAATTTACAATTACCAGGTATTTTGAAAATTGTAGTATTTTTATATGCTTTTTGCCAATTTTATTAGTTTATCTTATATACAGAATTTTCTTAGTTTCTTTCGTCTTTTATGCACACTATCTCAGTGAGAAGAGATGCAGTAAGAGAGGATGATGTCATTGTGTGTTAATGTCTTGATTTAATGCATGTATTGTGATGGCATGTAAAAACACACACACACACACTCATATTCTCTCTCTCTCTCTCTCTCACACACACACATACTCACACACTCACACACACACACACACACACACACACACTCACACACACTCACTCACACACTCACACACTCACACACTCACACACTCACACACACACACACACACACACACACACACACACACACACACACACGCATACATGTGTGAGCAAAGTCAACATGAAATCGATGCATGTTGTTCCAGAGAAAGTAAAGTTTCTCCTGCGGTATAGTTATCTTTATAGTTTTTGTTATAATTTTTGTTATAGTTATCGTTATAGTTATCTTTAAAGTTATCGTTAGCGTTATAATTATCGTTAGCGTTATAGTTATCTTTATAGTTATAGTTATCTTTATAGTTATAGTTATCGTTATAGTTATAATTATCGTTATAGTTATAGTTATAGTTATCGTTATAGTTATAATTATCGTTATAGTTATAGTTATAGTTATAATTATCTTTATAGTTATAGTTATCGTTATAGTTATAATTATCTTTATAGTTATAGTTATCGTTATAGTTATAATTATCGTTATAGTTATCTTTATAGTTATAGTTATCTTTATAGTTATAGTTATCGTTATTGTTATCTTTTTAGTTATCTTTATAGTTTTTGTTATAATTTTTGTTATAGTTATTGTTATAGTTATAATTTTCGTTACAGTTCATTAGTATGTACATTCTGGTGTGTTTGTGGTCAGAATGAGCCGGACTGTGATATAAGGGCTAATCTTGTGTGTGTGTGTGTGTGTTTGTGTGTGTGTGTGTGTGTGTTGCAGGTTTTGTTGTGGGTCAGTGTGGCCTGTATCAGACGATAGCAATGCTTCTGGTGGCGTATTTCATCATCAGCATGACGGTCCTGTCGGTGTGTGCGATCTCAACAAACGGAGCGCTGGATGCCGGAGGAGCGTACTGTATCCTCACACTCAAACGTGTGTGTGTGTGTGTGTATGTGCAGAACTACTCCTGTTTCTCCTCAGATCACACTCAAACGTGTGTGTGTGTGCGTGTGTGTGAGTGTGTGTGTGTGTGCAGAACTACTCCTGTTTCTCCTCAGATCACACTCAAACGTGTGTTTGAGTGTGTGTGTGTGTGTGTGCAGAACTACTCCAGTTTCTCCTCAATCACACTCAAACGCGCGCGCGTGTGTGTGTGTGTGTGTGTGTGTGTGTGTGTGTGTGTGTGTGTGTGTGCGTGTGCAGAACTACTCCTGTTTCTCCTCAGATCACACTCAAACGTGCGTGCGTGTGTGTCTGTGTGTGTGTGTGTGTGTGTGCAGGAATACTGTTTCTCCTCAGATCACACTCAAACGTGTGTGTGTTTGTGTGTGTGTGTGCAGGACTACTCCTGTTTCTCCTCAGATCACACTCAAACGTGTGTGTGTGTGTGTGTGTGTGCAGGACTACTCCTGTTTCTCCTCAGATCACACTCAAACGTGGGTGTGTGTGTGTGTGCAGGACTACTCCTGTTTCTCCTCAGATCACACTCAAACGTGTGTGTGTGTGTGCGTGTGTGTGCGTGCAGAACTACTCCTGTTTCTCCTCAGGTCACACTCAAACGTGTGTGTGTGTGTGCGTGCAGAACTAATCCTGTTTCTCCTCAGATCACACTCAAACGTGTATGTGTGTGTGTGTGTGTGTGTGTGTGTGTGCAGGACTACTCCTGTTTCTCCTCAGATCACACTCAAACGTGTGTGTGTGTTTGTGTGTGTGTGTGTGTGTGCGCAGAACTACTGTTTCTCCTCAGATCACACTCAAACATGTGTGTGTGTGTGTGTGTGTGTGTGTGTGTGTGTGCGTGCGTGCGTGCAGAACTACTCCTGTTTCTCCTCAGATCACACTCAAACGTGTATGTGTGTGTGTGTGTGTGTGTGTGTGCAGGACTACTCCTGTTTCTCCTCAGATCACACTCAAACGTGTGTGTGTGTGTGTGTGTGTGTGCAGAACTACTCCTGTTTCTCCTCAGATCACACTCAAACGTGTTTGTGTGTGTGTGTGTGCGCAGAACTACTGTTTCTCCTCAGATCACACTCAAACGTGTGTGTGTGTGTGTGTGTGTGTGTGTGTGCAGAACTACTGTTTCTCCTCAGATCACACTCAAACGTGTGTGTGCAGAACTACTCCTGTTTCTCCTCAGATCACACTCAAACGTGTGTGTGTGTGTGTGTGTGCAGAACTACTCCTGTTTCTCCTCAGATCACACTCAAACGTGTGTGTGCAGAACTACTCCTGTTTCTCTTTTCCTTAGCTACAATGTGTTTGTGTTTCTGCGTGTGTGTGTCTGCGCGTGTGTTGGCGTGTGTGTGCGTGTGCAGATATGATCAGTCGTGCTCTGGGGCCAGAGTTTGGCGGCAGCATCGGGATCATGTTCTTCTTGGCTAACGTGTGCGGCAGCGCCCTCTATGTGCTGGGGCTGGTGGAGGCCATGCTCACGACCTTCGGTGTTCCTGAAGGTATCCGGTGCTTCTGAACTCTACACTGAATGCATTATAAATCTCTTTGGATAAAAGTGTTAAATGTAAATAAAGCGAGGGAAAACAGAATGAAGGCCAGATGTGTGTTGTTCATGCAGAAGATCTCAACACTGCTGACGTGTTATTTTAGTAATATTTATATACCGTTATAGTATGTATTAATATTTTGAATTAGTATTTATTTTTATATTTTGAGTTTTCATTTGAATTTTTATGGTAAGTTTTTAGAAATTTTGTTAAGTACTTAATTTATTTTAAAATATTTTTGTATATTCCTTTCAATGCAATTGCTATTAATGGCTTACAAATAAATACAAATATCTTTATTTAAATAAAAATACATTTATTTTTTAATTTGTAAATGTACTTTTAATATTATTATTATTTATTTCACGCATCAATAGTTATTAGTGGCTAATAATAAAAATCTTTATTTAAATAAAAATATATTTATGTATTTTTTATCATTATTTATTTTCAGCATCATTGTTTTCATTAATTGCTAATAAAAAAAATACAAATATATTTTATTTCAATAAAAAAAATTATTTATTTAATAAATTTATTTCCTGAATCAATTGTTATTAATAGCTAAAAAATAAAGTATTTTTTAAAATAATAGTACAAATGTGTATTTATTTATTTATTTATTTTATTTCCAGCATCAATGGGTTTTAATGGCTATGGCTAATAAATAAATACTATTTTTATTTAAATAAAATGTTTATTTATTTATTCCCAGCATCAATGGCTATGAATATTTTTATAATAAATACTGTGTTTGTGTGTGTGTGTGTGTGTGTCAGAGGGCTCGTCTCTGGCCGTGTCCCGGTACGCGGTGTTGCCGGGCGGATACTGGTGGTCTCTCCTGTACGGCACAGTTCTTCTGCTGGTGTGTTTACTGGTGTGTCTCATCGGAGCTCACATCTATGCCAAAGCCACCTTCATCATCTTCATCCTCGTCATGGTGGTTCTGGGGACCATCTTCGTCAGCTTCTTCGCCGTGCCGTTTCGGACCGTCCAGCTTCCAGGACACACCAACACCTCGGTCGGGCCGGCGAGCGCCAACTTCACCGGCTTCAAGCTCGACACGCTCATGGGAAACGTGCAAGGTGTTTGTGAACTCAAGAGGGAAGTCAGATCAGGCCAAGTCAAGCCATTAGTCAAGTCCCCTTCATTAGTCAAGTCCCCTTCATTAGTCAAGTCCCCTTCATTAGTCAAGTCCCCTTCATTAGTCAAGACCCCTTCATTAGTCAAGACCCCTTCATTAGTCAAGACCCCTTCATTAGTCAAGTCCTCTTCATTAGTCAAGTCAAGTCCCCTTCATTAGTCAAGTCCCCTTCATTAGTCAAGTCCCCTTCATTAGTCAAGTCCCCTTCATTAGTCGTCAAGACCCCTTCATTAGTCAAGTCCCCTTCATTAGTCGTCAAGACCCCTTCATTAGTCAAGACCCCTTCATTAGTCAAGTCCCCTTCATTAGTCAAGTCCCCTTCATTAGTCAAGTCAAGTCCCATTCATTAGTCAAGACCCCTTCATTAGTCAATTCAAGTCCCCTTCATTAGTCAAGACCCCTTCATTAGTCAATTCAAGTCCCCTTCATTAGTCAAGACCCCTTCATTAGTCAAGTCCCCATCATTAGTCGAGTCCCCTTCATTAGTCGAGTCGCCTTCATTAGTCGAGTCCCCTTCATTAGTCGAGTCGCCTTCATTAGTCGAGTCCCCTTAATTAGTCAAGTCCCCTTAATTAGTCAAGTCCCCTTAATTAGTCAAGTCCCCTTCATTAGTCAAGACCCCTTCATTAGTCAAGACCCCTTCATTAGTCAAGTCCCCTTCATTGGTCAAGACCCCTTCATTAGTCAAGTCCCCTTCATTAGTCAAGTCAAGTCCCCCTTCATTAGTCAAGACCCCTTCATTAGTCAAGTCCCCTTCATTAGTCAAGTCAAGTCCCCCTTCATTAGTCAAGTCCCCCTTCATTAGTCAAGACCCCTTCATTAGTCAAGTCAAGTCCCCATTCATTAGTCAAGTCCCCTTCATTAGTCAAGTCCCATTCATTAGTCAAGTCCCCTTCATTAGTCAAGGCCCCTTCATTAGTCAAGACCCCTTCATTAGTCAAGACCCCTTCATTAGTCAAGTCCCCTTCATTAGTCAAGTCCCCTTCATTAGTCAAGACCCCTACATTAGTCAAGTCCCCTTCATTAGTCAAGTCCGCTTCATTAGTCAAGACCCCTTCATTAGTCAAGACCCCTTCATTAGTCAAGACCCTTCATTAGTCAAGTCAAGTCCCCTTCATTAGTCAAGTCAAGACCCCTTCATTAGTCAAGACCCCTTCATTAGTCGAGACCCCTTCATTAGTCAAGACAAGACCCCTTCATTAGTCAATTCAAGTCCCCTTCATTAGTCAAGACCCCTTCATTAGTCAATTCAAGTCCCCTTCATTAGTCAAGACCCCTTCATTAGTCAAGTCCCCTTCATTAGTCAAGTCCCCTTCATTAGTCAAGTCCCCTTCATTAGTCAAGACCCCTTCATTAGTCAAGTCCCCTTCATTAGTCAAGTCCCCTTCATTAGTCAAGTCCCCTTCATTAGTCGAGTCCCCTTCATTAGTCGAGTCCCCTTCATTAGTCGAGTCCCCTTCATTAGTCGAGTCCCCTTAATTAGTCAAGTCCCCTTCATTAGTCAAGACCCCTTCATTAGTCAAGTCAAGTCCC
Source organism: Meda fulgida (assembly GCA_030578275.1). Taxonomy (NCBI): domain Eukaryota; kingdom Metazoa; phylum Chordata; class Actinopteri; order Cypriniformes; family Leuciscidae; genus Meda; species Meda fulgida. The sequence goes on along the minus strand of CM060630.1, from coordinate 32,185,740 downwards.
CTTCATTAGTCAAGACCCCTTCATTAGTCAAGACCCCTTCATTAGTCAAGACCCCTTCATTAGTCAAGTCAAGTCCCCTTCATTAGTCAAGTCCCGTCCCCTTCATTAGTCAAGACAAGACCCCTTCATTAGTCAAGTCCCCTTCATTAGTCAAGACCCCTTCATTAGTCGAGTCCCCTTCATTAGTCGAGTCCCCTTCATTAGTCGAGTCCCCTTAATTAGTCGAGTCCCCTTAATTAGTCGAGTCCCCTTCATTAGTCGAGTCCCCTTCATTAGTCGAGTCCCCTTCATTAGTCGAGTCCACTTCATTAGTCGAGTCCCCTTCATTAGTCGAGTCCCCTTCATTAGTCGAGTCCCCTTCATTAGTCGAGTCCCCTTCATTAGTCGAGTCCCCTTCATTAGTCGAGTCCCCTTCATTAGTCGAGTCCCCTTCATTAGTAAAGTCCCCTTCATTAGTCAAGACAAGACCCCTTCATTAGTCAAGTCCCCTTCATTAGTCAAGTCCCCTTCATTAGTCAAGACCCCTTCATTAGTCAAGACCCCTTCATTAGTCAAGACCCCTTCATTAGTCAAGACCCCTTCATTAGTCAAGACCCCTTCATTAGTCAAGTCAAGACCCCTTCATTAGTCAAGTCCCCTTCATTAGTCAAGTCCCCTTCATTAGTCAAGTCCCCTTCATTAGTCAAGACCCCTTCATTAGTCAAGACCCCTTCATTAGTCAAGACCCCTTCATTAGTCAAGCCCCCTTCATTAGTCAAGACCCCTTCATTAGTCAAGTCCCCTTCATTAGTCAAGACCCCTTCATTAGTCTAGTCAAGACCCCTTCATTAGTCAAGACCCCTTCATTAGTCAAGTCCCCTTCGTTAGTCTAGTCAAGACCCCTTCGTTAGTCTAGTCAAGACCCCTTCGTTAGTCTAGTCAAGACCCCTTCGTTAGTCAAGACAAGACCCCTTCATTAGTCAAGACCCCTTCATTAGTCTAGTCAAGACCCCTTCATTAGTCAAGTCCCCTTCGTTAGTCTAGTCAAGACCCCTTCGTTAGTCTAGTCAAGACCCCTTCGTTAGTCAAGACAAGACCCCTTCATTAGTCAAGACCCCTTCATTAGTCAAGACCCCTTCATTAGTCAAGACCCCTTCATTAGTCAAGACCCCTTCATTAGTCAAGTCCCCTTCATTAGTCAAGTCCCCTTCATTAGTCAAGACCCCTTCATTAGTCTAGTCAAGACCCCTTCATTAGTCTAGTCAAGACCCCTTCATTAGTCAAGTCCCCTCTTCATTAGTCAAGTCCCCTCTTCATTAGTCAAGTCCCCTCTTCATTAGTCAAGTCCCCTTTTCATTAGTCAAGTCCCCTTCATTAGTCAAGACCCCTTCATTAGTCTAGTCAAGACCCCTTCATTAGTCAAGTCCCCTCTTCATTAGTCAAGTCCCCTCTTCATTAGTCAAGTCCCCTTTTCATTAGTCAAGTCCCCTTCGTTAGTCAAGTCCCCTTCGTTAGTCAAGTCCCCTTCGTTAGTCAAGTCCCCTTCGTTAGTCAAGTCCCCTTCGTTAGTCAAGTCCCCTTCGTTAGTCTAGTCAAGTACCCTACGTTAGTCTAGTCAAGACCCCTTCGTTAGTCTAGTCAAGACCCCTTCGTTAGTCTAGTCAAGACCCCTTCATTAGTCAAGACCCCTTCATTAGTCAAGTCCCCTTCATTAGTCAAGTCCCCTTCATTAGTCAAGTCAAGACCCCTTCGTTAGTCAAGTCAAGACCCCTTCGTTAGTCTAGTCAAGACCCCTTCGTTAGTCTAGTCAAGACCCCTTCATTAGTCGAGACCCCTTCATTAGTCTAGTCAAGACCCCTTCATTAGTCTAGTCAAGACCCCTTCATTAGTCTAGTCAAGACCCCTTCATTAGTCAAGTCCCCTTCATTAGTCAAGTCCCCTTCATTAGTCAAGACCCCTTCATTAGTCAAGACCCCTTCATTAGTCAAGTCACCTTTATTAGTCAATGAAAGAAACATGCAACGTTTGTGTGAAATATATATCCATGTGTAAGTGAGTTTGTGTGCACGTGAGTGTGTGTGTGTGTGTGTTTGTGTGTGACAGTGTGTGTAACTTCTAACATGATCTCATTTCCTGTTTAGCCGAGTACACGGTGGACTACACGACTGGAGTGATGATGTCATTCGCCACAGTGTTTGCCGTGATGTTTAACGGATGCACTGGAATCATGGCAGGATCAAACATGTCCGGTGATTATTGCAGAAATCACACGAGTTTATGATTCTCACACGTTTGTTGATCATCTTCACCACTTTTGAAGCCTATATACAATCAGCAGCAGAAAAAAAAAGCTCAACGTAGACCATAATCAAGCCGCATCATCACTGTCACATGAGTTCAACACCACTAAGTTCGAGGTTACAAAAAATAATTGTGTGTGTTTCAGGCGATCTGCAGAATCCGAGTTACTCTATTCCTCGAGGCACAATCACAGCCGTCATCTTCACCTTCATCATCTACAACCTGCTGAGTGTGCTGATCTCCTGCACATGTGACCGGTAACGCACACACACACACTCACACACAAACACACACACACACACACACACACACAGGGAGAATTGCGAAAACCTGGAAGTATATGCACATTCACACACACGCGCGCACACATACACACACATACACACACATACACACACATACACACAAATACACACACACACACACACACACACACACACACACACACACACACACACACACACACACACAGAGAGAGAATTGCGAAAACCTGGAAGTATATGCACATTAAAAACAGATATTTAATAAATACCAGTGTAGAAATAATGAAACTGAATCTACTGAAACTTGAGGAGGTTTTGGCACCAAAAGTGGATCTGAAAGCTGGTGTGTGTGTGTGTGTGTGTGTGAAAACAGAAGTGTAAGTGAGGTCACATGACATTCCTGGCATTTCGAACAGAAAGAATTTAAATTGCAGGCAGTTAAAGTCATGTGAATAGAATTCAATTTGAATGCACATGTTTGTTGCTTGCACGTTCTTTTTTTGCCACAAAGTAAATTTATTCAGCAAGTGTGTGTAGGATAATGTCTATAATGAAATTCTACACATGTACTGTAGTAAATGCTTACTAGTATTTAGTATTTAGTAGTATTACTAGTATACTTATAGTTTTTAGTAGCCTTATGTGACACCCGGATCATGTGCAGCTCACATGATGTGCATGAGGAAAGCTGTGTGTGTGTGTGTGTGTGTGTGTGTGTTCATGTGTGTGTGTGTTCATGTGATTCTATTTCTTCTATTCTTTCTATTCACTTCAACATGAATGCACACAGACTCATAGGGACTTGTGTCACAGTGGGGACCTAAATAGAGGGTAAACAAGCTTATAAATCATGAATGAGTTTTTTTGGAAATGTAAAAATGCAGAATGTTTCCTGTGATGGGTAGGTTTAGGGGTCGGGTTAGTGTGTGTGTGTGTGTGTGTGTGAGTGTGTGATGGGTAGGTTTAGGGGTCGGGTTAGTGTGTGTGTGTGAGAGTGTGATTAGTGTAAGGAGATAGAATATACAGTTTGAACAGTATAAAAACCATTAAGTCTGTGGAGAGTCCCCACATTGATAGTAAACCAGACGTGTGTGTGTGTGAGAGAGAGAGAGTTTTTGTCTGGTGTGTCTGGTGTGTGTGTGTGTGTGTGTGTGTGTGTGTGTGTGTGTGTGTTCTTTCTCATGTAACGAATACATCAGGATTTATGGGAAGTGTTCCCAGTTCCGGCTGACCTAATCTATGCAGCCTAAGCTTTGAGTTATAAAAGTCTATAGTTTGTTATGTGAATGCTAGGTCAAAGAGATGTGTTTTTAGTCTAGCTTTGAACTGACAGAGTGTGTCTGCTTCCCGGACAATGGTAGGAAGACTGTTCCAGAGTTTTGGTGCTAAATAGGAAAAGGATCTACCGCTAGCAGCAGATTTTGATATTCTAGGTATTATCAACTGGCCCGAATTTTGAGATCGCAATAGACTTGAAGGACTATAATGCGTTAAGAGCTCGCTCAAGTACTGCGGAGCTAAACCATTTAGTGCTTTGTAAGTAATCAACAATATTTTAAAATGTATACGATGTTTAATAGGCACCCAGTGCAGTGTTGACAGAACCGGGCTAATATGGTCATACTTCCTGGTTCTGGTAAGAACTCGAGCTGCTGCGTTTTGGACCAGCTGTAGTTTATTTATTAAGCATGCAGGGCAACCACCCAGAAGAGCATTACAATAATCTAGTCTTGATGTCATGAAAGCATGAACTAACTGTTCCGCATTTGTTAATGAGAGCATATGCCGTATTTTAGATATATTTTTAAGATGGAAAAATGCAGTTTTACAGATACTAGACACGTGACTTTCAAATGAAAGATTGCTATCAAAGAGCACACACACACACACACACACACACACACAAACAGGTTACTAACCGACGACGAAGACTTAACAGAGCAGCCATCAAGTGTTAGACAGTATTCTAGGTTATTACGTGTGGAAGTTTTTTGTCCAATAATTAAAATCTCTGTTTTTCAGAGTTTAGTAGTAGGAAGTTACTAGTCATCCAGTTTTTTATATCAGCTATGCATTCCGTTAATTTTGTGAATTGGTAAGTTTCGTTAGTTTTTGAAGAAATATAGAAGTGAGTATCATCGGCATAACAGTGAAAGCTAATTCCATGTTTCCTAATGATATCTCCTAATGGTAGAGAGAAGAGCAGCACAGGAGGGATGAGCACATCCTCCTGCGAACAGGAAGGGGGCCAGAGCAAGTTATAGTGCCTGACATCGTACTTGCGAGTTTACACACCTCTTTAACATTCATTTTAGTGATCTACGACTGGCTGGCGGAGTCGAACATCATTAGTGCCGACATGAATAATGATCTTAGAGAATTTACGATTAGCATTAGCCAGCACTTTTAAATTTGCTTTGTCAGGCGCTCTGGCTCCCGGCAAACATGTGACTATGGTGGCTGGTGTCTCTATTTTCACGTTCCGTGTGATCGAATCGCCAATAACTAGAGCACATACAGCAGGATTCTCAGTGGGTGTTTCACTGAGTGGGGAGAACCTGTTTGTTATGGTAATCGGAACGGAAGAGTGTTTTTTTGATCCGCGACTACAGCGTCTCACGGTCACCCAGTTGCCCTGCTGCGTGGGCTCTACTTCAGCCGGAACCGAATCATGTACAGAGTTCACTAAGCTAGTCGCATCCAAGGCAGTATCTAAAGCCCTTGCACTCTTACAATTAACCTCAATTAGAGTTTGGATGTGTGTCTCTAGTTCTGAAATCTTCTCCGTCAGCCTGACTGTCTCCTTGCATTTGTAGCATGTGAAGCCCTCACCGCTGACAGAGAAGGCTATACTATACATGTGGCAGGCAGTGCAAGAGACAATAACAGGAGAAGACAATACTCAGTGTTTGTTGACTGATCCTACTCACACACACACACACGCATTACACACACACACACACACACACACACACACACACACACACACACACACACACGTTGTGTTTTCATGTTTTATGGGGACTTTCCATAGACATAATGATTTTTATACTGTACAGACTGTATGTTCTATTCCCTTACACTAACCCTATCCCTAAACCTACCCATCACACACACGCACACACACACACTGCCCCTATCCCTAAAGCTACCCATCACACACACACACACACACACACTGCCCCATCCCTAAACCTGCCCATCACAGGAGACATTCTGCATTTTTACATTTTCAAACAACATCACTTAGTATGATTTATAAGCTGATTTCCTCATGGGGACCAAAAAATGTCCCCACACGAACAAGGATTTCGGATATTGCCATCCTTGTGGGGACATTTTGTCCCCATAACGTAGGGTTTACCAGGCCACACACACACACACACACACACACACACACACACACACTCCAAAAGCAGGCGGAGTAACTTTACTCTGTTACTAATATGACGAGATGAGCGACGCATGTTTGCAGTTTCCCACCAAAAACATGAAAGCCTGAAGCGATTCGTGTCTGTAATGATTGATTTTAAAGGAGAGAGAGACAGAGAGAGAGAGAGAGAGAGAGAGACAGAGAAAGGAGAGAGAGAGAGAGACAGAGAAAGGAGAGAGAGAGAGAGACAGAAAGGAGAGCGACAAAGGAGAGAGAGACAGAGAAAGGAGAGAGAGAGAGAGAGAGAGACAGAAAGGAGAGAGACAAAGGAGAGAGAGACAGAGAAAGGAGAGAGAGAGAGAGACAGAAAGGAGAGAGAGAGAGACAGGAGAGAGAGAGAGAGAGCGACAGAGAAAGGAGAGAGAGAGAGAGAGACAGAAAGGAGAGAGAGACAGAAAGGAGAGAGAGACAGAGAAAAGAGAGAGAGAGAGACAGAAAAGAGGGACAGAGAGACAGACAAAGGAGAGAGAGACAGACAAAGGAGAGAGAGGGAGAAACAGAAAGGAGAGAGAGACAGAGAAAGGAGAGAGAGAGAGAGAGAGACAGACAGACAAAGGAGAGAGAGACAGAGAAAGGAGAGAGAGAGAGAGAGACAGAAAGGAGAGAGAGAGAGAGAGAGAGAGAGACAGAAAGGACAGAGAGAGAGAGAGAGAGACAAAGGAGAGAGAGACAGAGAAAGGAGAGAGAGAGAGAGAGAGACAGAAAGGAGAGAGAGAGACAGAATGGAGAGAGAGACAGAGAAAAGAGAGACAGAGGGACAGAGAGACAGACAAAGGAGAGAGAGACCGACAAAGGAGAGAGAGACAGACAAAGGAGAGAGAGAGAGAGAGACAGAAAGGAGAGAGAGACAGAGAAAGGCGAGAGAGAGAGAGACAGAAAGGAGAGAGAGAGAGACAGAAAGGAGAGAGAGACAGAGAAAGGAGAGAGAGAGAGAGACAGACAAAGGAGAGAGAGACAGAGAAAGGAGAGAGAGAGAGAGACAGAAAGGAGAGAGAGAGAGACAGAAAGGAGAGAGAGAGAGACAGAAAGGAGAGAGAGAGAGACAGAAAGGAGAGAGAGAGAGACAGAAAGGAGAGAGAGACAGAGAAAGGAGAGAGAGAGAGAGAGAGACAGAGAAAGGAGAGAGAGAGAGAGAGAGAGACAGAAAGGAGAGAGAGACAGATAAAAGGAGAGAGAGAGAGACAGAGAAAGGAGAGAGAGACAGAGAAAGGAGAGAGAGAGAGACAGAGAAAGGAGAGAGAGAGAGAGACAGAGAAAGGAGAGAGAGAGAGACAGAGAAAGGAGAGAGAGAGAGACAGAGAAAGGAGAGAGAGAGAGAGAGGTGGTTTAGGGCCTGATTAGAGGAATTAAATTATATCAATATGAGAGGTTAAAAAATATTTTTTAGTTGTTATTATTAAAGCCATCAATCAGCTTCTCATCACTGTCATTCAAAACACTGAATGCTGATCGCCGTGGAGACCGTCTCTGCCCATCGCCATGACAACAGTTGTACTTTAAAGATTAATTTACCCAATCAAGTGGAAATAAGTGTGTGTGTGTGTGTCTGTGTGTGTGTCTGTGTGTCTGTGTGTCTGTGTGTGACCAGCAGGTGGCAGTAACACACTGAAACTGGAGACTCACGTAAACACACACTGATGCTGAAAACAGGACGACTGTTGCTTCATAGAAGGAGTTTCTGGATTATTTATTTTTTTAGAAATATTCAGCAGTTTTAAAGGTCAGGGCTGGAGAAATCAAATTTATCCTTGATCTTTAGACATAAAACATACTGTAACTTTCAACGCTTCCTCCCCAGATTAAAGAAAACTCCCAGTTGAATTATAGTACATAGTTTTGATTTGATATTGATTTGTGAATTCGAGTGTTTTTGGGCGGCAGGTCGTGTGAGCTCATGTTGTGATTCAGTTGATTCATCTAATAGATTCGTCATGATGTTTACGGGAAATTAATCCGCAGTGCTTGGAAGGAAACGTGTGTGTGTGTGTGTTTCTCTCAGGACTGTCAGTCTGTTCATTTATTCATTATTGCTTCAGTGTTTAATTGCATTAGTTTAAATCTGTCATTTTCTCTATTGTTTAGAGCTGTCTATCGTAATTTTTTACTTTCTGTATAAAAAATATTAGTCATGGTCCTTCAGAAATCACTCTAATATGATGATTTCCTGCTCAAGAAACATTTCTGATGGTTATCAGTGTTGAAAACGCTTGAGCTGCTTCATATTTCAGTTTAAACCGTGACGCGTTTCATTGTTCAGGATTCTGTGATGAATAAAAAGTTCAAAAGCAAATGGGATCTTTTGTAACATCATAAATATATTTACTGTCATTTTTGATCAATTAATGTGTCCTTGATTAATGAATAAAAGTATTAGTTTTATTTAAAAAAATCTTGCTGACCACAAATATTTGAATGGTAGTTCAAAAGATTTTAATTTCAAATAAATGCTGTTCGTTTGAACGTTCTGTTCATGCAGAATCTGATTAGAAGAAGAAAACGTTTCTCATAAAAGTTTGTGTATAATATAATAATTGCTTGTAGTAAGAAGAACCAATTAAACAGGATGTTAATGTTCTCTTCAATGATAATCTGATTTTCTACCTCTTGGCCTTTAGTAATGAGAAACAAATGCTTACATATACAAGTCATCTTTATTCATATAGAGTTTTTACAGTAGAGTGCTTCAAAGCAGCTTTACAGAGATAACAGGGAAATAATGCGTCAGTCCAGTTCAGTGATGCTTGATTTCTGTTGTGAAAAAGTTATTAATTTAGTTCATTTATATATAGAAAACCGTGATGTCATCGTCCAGCTCAGTTCTCATGTGTGACCCTGGACCACAAAACCAGTCACATGGGTCAATTCTTTAAAACTCAGATTTATACATATGAACAGGACAATATTTGGCTACTTGAAAATCTGGAATCTGAAAAATGTAAACATTGAGAAAATCTCCTTTAAAGTTGTGCATTTATGTTCATGATTGTGTCGCATTCACTCACAAAAATATTTTTTTGTATATTTACTGAAGGAAATGTACAAAATGTCTTCATGGAACATGATCTTAATATCCAAATGGTTTTTGTCATAAAAGAAAAATCAATAAAATCAGTGTATAGTTGGCTATTTCCACAGATGAACGCGTGCGACTCGAGACTGGGTGTATGATCCAGGGTCACTATAATGCTGTCAGTGCAGGCAGATCAAGAATATCGTTGAATATTAAATGAAATATTACAGTATACAGTAGTTGTGTCTTTGTTTTCAGGTCAAGTGTAGTAACGTTTTCTAATCACATACTGTACATAAATCATGTAAATAATAGCATATTTTCAGTTAAAGTTGAGTAGTTTCTACATTTCTTTCTGACGACGGTTGTCAGATACTGCGTGTTTCGCCGCTAACATCTTTCACTGCTAAAGCTAACGAGTGTCACGCTCGTCTCCACGTGGACAATAAGCCACGCCTACTTTGATCTGATTGGCCATCTCAGCCATTGTGACATTCACGAGCGCTGTTAGAGGCAGAACTGTGTTAAAATATAACTTTTAATAATCATTTGTCATCCTAACAACAAACAGAGTAATGGAGAGCAGCATCGAGAATATTCAATTCACATTTATTTGTAAAGCGCTTTTCACAAAACATCATTATAAAGCAGCTTTACAGAAAATACACGAGTCCACATTACAGTTTACAGAGATCTGTCATCAGAGGAAACTGTCTAAGTTATGTATTTCAGCAATGTCATTATGTATTAAATCGTATATTGTGCATAATTGGACGTTTTTAAATAAACACTGACAAAAAAAAACTACACTGGACGATATGATGATATATATAACATTGATATAAGTGATCACATAGATTTAGACCTATGTTGTATTTATATAAAGCGTTCACAGGCATTATGTGCATTATGTATTTCCCCGGCTGGAAATCCGGCTCATATAAATGTGAGTAAACATGATTCCTGCTGCATGTTAATATCCACGATCTCTGGGTCTCTGGCCAGCTGGAGGAACACTACCGGTGACACTCGAAACATTACTACATCCTGCAAAAGTTATAATTGTGATGATTATGGCTTACAGCTTATGAAAACCCCAAATTCAAAATCTCCGAAAATTTAAATATTACATGAAATCAATAAAAAAAGGATTTTGAATACAGAAATGTGTGAAAAGTATAATCATGCATATGGAAATAGTTATATATACTAAATATATTAGTTTCACCTTTTAATTTGAATGACTGAAATACACGATCTTTTGCACAATATTCTATTTTTTGAGTTTCTCCTGTTTATCGAGTCCAACCTTTAGTTTAAACTGATAATGTTTTTTACTGGCGTTTCTGCAGTTCCTCCTAATAAATGCAGTCGTGCCACTCAGTCAGGGGAACTCTATGGCAGTTCTCTATGGAGAGTTATGAAATTTGGCACACAGATAGAGGACAGCCAGAACTGTCACCATTGCAGATTTGGAGTCTCTAACTCGATCCCTCTAGCGCCACCAACTGTTCAAAGTGACGCTTACATTTATGCTTATAACTTTTGAACCGTTCAGGCTAGAAATAAAATAATTTTTCCTGATAATGATTTGATTGCATTGCATTGCTCCGATTTACATGCAAATTAAACCAGATCATCTTTAGACCATGCTGACAAAAACATCTGGAATTCATAACTGATTCGTCAAACCGTTCTTACATAATACGCGAATAGATTCGACGAAAAGGACACCGAAATGAACTTTAGTATATTCTGACCAAACTGGGTGTGTGTTCTGACAACCATGGCCTGAGGGGACATGCACAGTTTCAGCACACTGCCACCTAGTGGTCAGGAGATATGAAAAATGTACATTTTTGCGTATGACTTTTGATCTTATAACTTGTATCTTTGGATTCTGTCGAACAATACCCGATTTTCCCACAAATCTGCCATTTTGCGGCCATTTAGAATTTTATCATTAAATGCTATATTTCTATATATATTTTATACATACAGTAAATGTATATATTTTACGAACTCATTGGCGTATCATTACGAAACTCGGTGTGTGTCTTTGGCAAGTTTCAAGACATCGCCACCTTGTGTTCAAAAGTTACAATGAAATATCCAAAAATGGTAATAATTTTTTATTACATTAGCTTATTGTAATGAAGTAATATTGTAATGGGTCGTGCCGAGAACATGCATACCAATTTTGCCAAAATCAGATGAACTTACTGTCAGCCATTTTGATTTTCTTTAAAAACATACTTTTTCTAATTTTCATCAAAATTGAACCGCATCATCTTCAGACCATGCCAGCAAAAAGTTATGGATTTAGTTTATATATCCTTTATTGTGCACAAGAGGAAATTTGACTCTGAAGTAAAACTGTTGTGGACATTTAATATTCAACAATATTATTGATCTCCTGCATTGACAGCATCATATGAGAACTGAACTGTATATATATATATATAAATGAACTAAATTAATAACTTTTCACAACAGAAATGAAGCATCACTGAACTTAAGCTGGACTGATGCTATTCTCTTCTGCATTATTTTGCTGTTATCTCTGTAAAGCTGCTTTGAAACACTACTGTAAAAAGCGCGGTATACATAAAGCTGATTGACTTACAGTAATGTTCAAGTGCTGATGAGAAAGAGATCTCATCAGAATAAATTGCGTTCCCATCGCAGACCAATAATCACCAGATCAATCCGCCGAAACGGTCTCTGTGGCACGGCTGTTCTAATAGTTCTGTTTGTTTGCAGCTGACAGTATTTACATTCTTTCTGTTCCTGTAAGCAGAATTAATAGCTAATAAAAGATATCAGCTGCTCGCGCACGGTTGGACGGGCGACTGACAGTTTATATTTTCTGCACACTTGTTAACTCGCATGTGTGCGAGAGATAGACAGACCGAGCGCGGGCGAGACAGACGCTCTTTTACTGAAATAATTGTGTGTTCAGATCTGCGGTTGGTCTGTATAATACTTAATAGAGCCGGGATGATGCTATTAAACCCGCTCGAGCTGAAAGAAGGCGTGAGAAGGGTTTCAACCAGAGACGTGAGTGTTGTGCTTTAGTCAAGTCTCTGATGTCTTAGACGGCATTAGGTTTCATTATTTGATTTGATTCTATTCTCTGTCATCGTTTACTACTTTCTTTCTTCTGTGCAATGCAAAAAAAGACATCTAGAAAATGTGTCCATACAATGGAAGTCAATGGGGTCCAAAATCTTCTTTTTTGTTTCACAGAAACTCAGAAAGGTTTGAAATGACTTGTGGTGTGTGTGTGTGTGTGTGTGTGTGTGTGTGTGTGTGTCATTTACTACTTTCTTCTGCGCAATGCAAAAAAAGACATCTAGAAATTTTGTCCATACAATGGAAGTCAATGGGGTCCAAAATCTTCTTTTTTGTTTCACAGAAACTCATTTATGTGGTTTTATGTTAATTTATAAGGTTTGAAATGACTTGAGGGTGAAGAAAAGCTGATAATGTTTGCCGTGTTCTCACGAACGCTCTGCTCTGTCTCTCTTTAGGGTTCTCCTGCAGAAAGATTACGGTTTTCTCCGAGACATTAACGTCTGGCACCCCTTCGTGACCATCGGCGTGTATTCCTCGACTCTCTCCGCTGCCATGAGTAATCTGATCGGAGCTTCCCGGATCCTGTACGCTCTGGCGCGGGACGACCTGTTCGGTGAGTGATTATCATCTACAGAGTGTTGTGTTCTCCTTTATTATAACCCCTTTTATCTCGCCACTCCCCCTAATGAGCCTCATTTGCATAAAGGTGTAGCTTTGGCCCTCTCATGCTTGTAAACAGCCCAGGGTAAATATACAGTCTGAGTCTAGTGAAACACATTCAGCTTGTATTTCACCCCCACAAATTTATATAATACAGATACTAGACAATATTCATTCCTAAAAAAAAAAAATATATATATATATATCTGTCTAGTCTAGTATTTGTTGTGCTGGACTTTGCTGTGTGTATATAATTACATTTAATTATAAATAAATAAATGGCAATTTATATACTTTTGTAATATTTTAGAAATGTGTGTGTTATTAATACATTATGTATAGTATTTGTTGTGCTGCTTTAATTTATACTAGGTGAAAAAAAATTCTTTATGCAAAAAAATTGTTTTTTTTTTGTTTTTTTTTGTTAGTCTGCTAACTGTTGTCTGGGTGATGTAAGCAGAGTTTTACGTAATGAGCAGCACATGTGTCTGTCAGCATGTGATCTCTCAGAGGCTCAGTCCTTTAAAGGGACAGTTCACCCAAACATGAACGTTCTGTCATAACTCGCCCTCATGTTGTTCCTAAAGACTCTCGTTCATCTTCAGGACACAGATGAAGATCCTGCTGATGAGAGAGAGAGAGCTGTGCTCTGACATCTGTGGAACTGCCCCTTTGCCGCTTTAAAAAGTTCATAAAGAGATCGTGAAACTCATATTATTTGAGTGGTTTAGTCCAAATTACCTGAAGAGACTCGATCGCTTCATATGATGAACAGATTTATTTTAGGCTTTTATTCACTTATTAACATTCACCAAAAAGATCTTTATTTGAGGGTGAGTAAATATGACAGCATTTTTTCATTTTTGGGTGAACTGTCCCTTTAAAGCGTGTGTGAGAGTGTGTCCCCATGTGTTCAGCATGTTGAGTTGCGTGTGTTTCTCCTGTGATGGATGTGTGTGAGAGTGATGGATTCTCCTGCTGTTGTTCGGGGTCTTCACCTTCAGCTTTCATGTGAAATACGAGTGGCTGTATTGCGTGTAGATGATATCAGTTGTCCGTCTCGCAGGAAAGGCTCTGTCTCCGGCCAAACGCACATCTGGCAGCGGGAACCCCTGGGTGTCTGTTCTCATCTCCTGGTTTATCGTACAGGTGATGGTTTACATTACTATGCACAATTCAATTCATTTATTCATATAGTGCTTTTCTCGACACACATCATTTCAAATCATCTTTACAGAAATGCACGAGTCCACGTTACAGTTTACAGAGATCTGTTATCAGAGGAGTCTGAGTTATGTATTTCAGAAATGTACATATGCAGAGTATAATAGAGTGATTGTCAATCATCTGACATGAGTGCATATGTTTACTATCTGTCTTTAGACTGTTTTGAGATTATTAGATAACTAATGTTTATGATTGCTCCTCCTACATTCAACGAATGACGAAGTTTCTGATATATTGTGGTCATCAGCTTTGAGTAACCCGGGTTATATTAGTCCTTCATCTATACAGCGCTTTAACATTATAGAGTTTCAAAGCAGCTTTACAGCTTTGTGTGTGTGTGTGTGTGTGTGTGTGTGTGTGTGTGTGTGTGTGTGTGTGTGTGTGTGTGAGTGTGAGTGTGAGTGTGTGTGTGTGTGTGTGTGTGTGTGTGTGTGTGTGTGTGTGTGTGTGTGTGTGTGAGAGTGTGTGACTGTGTGAGTGTGTTAGAGTGTTAGAGTGTTAGAGTGTTAGAGTGTTAGAGTGTTAGAGTGTTAGAGTGTTAGAGTGTTAGAGTGTTAGAGTGTTAGAGTGTTAGAGTGTTAGAGTGTTAGAGTGTTAGAGTGTGAGAGTGTTAGAGTGTTAGAGTGTGAGAGTGTGAGAGTGTGAGAGTGTGAGAGTGTGAGAGTGTGAGAGTGTGTTAGTGTGTTAGTGTTAGTGTGAGAGTATGTGTGTGTGTGTGGGCGGGACCTTGATACCGCGGTCCTAAATCAGAGCAAGATGTCAGCGCCATATTAGCACTTTGTACTGTCAGTAATCCGACTCAGAATTAGAAACACGCGTAAGACTGAGTCATGTTCCTCTCCTGAGGACAGTGTCCCTCTGACGCTGCTGTGGACGTCGGAGCCGATCCAGAGCGCCGGACGAGGCGCTGGCTCGCCGCAATAGCCTTTAAACCACTGCAATTGTATTTTCCTGCACAACAAAATCCTATAAATATTTTGCTCTGTTTGAGCGTTTTGTTCCCGTCAAAGTCTCGTTTCTCCCAAGGTTTTCTTCTCCATCCTGCCACTGATGGAGTTTCGGCTCCTTCACTGTTGCCTTGGCTTTTGTCTTGCTTAGATGTGGACATATAATTTAATATTCAGCAATATTATTGATCTCCTGCATTGGCAGCATTATATGAACTGAGCTGGACGATGACATCACGCTTTTCTCCAGAGCATATATATATATATATAAATGAACTAAATTAATAACTTTTTTACAACAGAAATGCACCATCACTGAACTTACTGAAGCTGGACTGACGCTACTCTCTTCTAGAAACACACTTTGTTGCATTATTTTGCTGTCATCTCTGTAAAGCTGCTTTGAAACACTACTGTAAAAAGCGCGGTATACATAAAGCTGACTTGACTTGTTTGAATACTCATTTTAAACAATGAAGTGTCGTTTGCACCATTATCACCTTTGTCTGAAAAGGGTTAAACTCCCATAATGCACTTGGAGCGGATGATGACTCGGCATATTAAACAGCGGAACTTTTCCAGACGTGTTCCTGACGTCCAAAAACATGCAACGGTTTCAAAACCCCTTTTCCCTGAGAAACTGGATGTTTCTTCTGTCTGTCCCTGACCTCCTCTTGCTTGGATTGAAACGCAGCCTCGACGTTCAGCCTCATAAACGGACAATTTATCTCCGCCACTTTACCGAGACTTAGTGTTATATACGAGGGCCTTAAAAGAAGAGCACTTAATATGAGGGATAATGCTCAGCCAATATCTTAATAACACTCTGTCTAAATTAGAGTAATAGTACACTCACACACACACACACACACACACACACACACACACACACACTCACACACACACTGTGTGCATTTTAATGACGAGTAGAATTTAGTGAAGTCGAGTTAGACTTTATTGTCATTGTACTGCTGTGCAAAACAATTACGTTTGTTGGTATCCCACGTTCTCAGACATTCACATAAAACAACAAAAGAATATAGTGAAACCAGGCTCTGTGCAAACCCCAGCATAGGCAGCGATTATAATGCAATGTTCATGTATATTTGGCTAGTGATGATTATGACCAAGCCTTCTCTGTCTCCAGCTGGTGTTGTTCTCGGGGAAGCTGAACACTATAGCGAGTATCGTGAGCATTTTCTTCCTGCTGGTCTACGCAACCGTGGATCTGGCCTGCCTGGCGCTGGAGTGGGCGTCCGCCCCGAACTTCAGGTGATCATCCGTTTTACTCATCAAAGAGTGTCACGCTCACTGAAGCCTGCCACATCCTTTACGTCACAGCCAGACCTGCTTTTCTGAGTGTGTGTGTGAGTGTGTGAGTGTGTGAGTGTGTGAGTGTGTGAGTGTGTGAGTGTGTGAGTGTGTGAGTGTGTGAGTGTGTGAGTGTGTGAGTGTGTGAGTGTGTGAGTGTGTGTGTGTGTGTGTGTGTGAGTGTGTGTGAGTGTGTGTGAGTGTGTGTGAGTGTGTGTGAGTGTGTGTGAGTGTGTGTGAGTGTGTGTGAGTGTGTGTGAGTGTGTGTGAGTGTGTGTGAGTGTGTGTGAGTGTGTGAGTGTGTGAGTGTGTGAGTGTGTGAGTGTGTGAGTGTGTGAGTGTGTGAGTGTGTGTGAGTGTGTGAGTGTGTGTGTGTGTGAGTGTGTGTGAGTGTGTGTGTGAGTGTGTGAGTGTGTGAGTGTGTGTGTGAGTGTGTGTGAGTGTGTGTGAGTGTGTGTGAGTGTGTGTGAGTGTGTGTGTGTGTGTGTGTGTGTGTGTGAGTGAGTGTGTGAGTGAGTGAGCCAGATTCTGTGAAATTCCTTGTTATATTTCTACTGTAAATTCTATTTGAATGCGTTCTGAGATTGTCTATTCAGTGAAAGTCTCTATTCTAGTCACAGACAGATGTGCTTTCTCTCTGTGTCTTGATCAATATTGATGATTGACTCCGGGTCAGAGGTCAAGGTTAAACGGTCCGCTCTCCACGGCTGATTGGCTGAGAGTGTGTAGGGGGCGGGGCTTCTCTGCTGCTGAGTGTGTTCTGTTTGCTGTCGATTGTTTGTCAGTGTTGTTTGTTGTGTCTGCAGAGGCACGTTAGATTAAAAGCCATTTAGTGTTCAAATCCCCAGAGAGAGGGCCGTGATTAGCATAGTTAATTTAGCCGAACCACTCCAAAGTTTATTGTCAACATGGGAGAGAACTGTGTGTGTGTGTGTGTGTATGTGTGATAGTGTGTGTGTTTTGGATCTGGGCTGCTGCAGTCACAGGAAAATCAGCCAAAGGAGGTGTGTGAGTGAGTGTGTGATTGTTTGAGTGAGTGTGTGTGTGAGTGAGTGTGTGAGTGAGTGTGTGAGTGAGTGAGTGTGTGAGTGAGTGAGTGTTTGAGTGAGTGAGTGTTTGAGTGAGTGAGTGTTTGAGTGAGTGTTTGAGTGAGTGTTTGAGTGAGTGTTTGAGTGAGTGAGTGTGTGATTGTTTGAGTGAGTGTGTGTGTGAGTGAGTGTGTGAGTGAGTGTGTGAGTGTGTGATTGTTTGAGTGAGTGTGTGTGTGAGTGAGTGTTTGAGTGAGTGAGTGAGTGAGTGTTTGAGTGAGTGAGTGTTTGAGTGAGTGAGTGTTTGAGTGAGTGTTTGAGTGAGTGAGTGTTTGAGTGAGTGTTTGAGTGAGTGAGTGTTTGAGTGAGTGAGTGAGTGAGTGTGTGAGTGAGTGTGTGAGTGAGTGTGTGAGTGAGTGTGTGAGTGAGTGTGAGTGAGTGTGTGAGTGAGTGTGTGAGTGAGTGTGTGAGTGAGTGTGTGAGTGAGTGTGTGAGTGAGTGAGTGTGTGAGTGAGTGTGTGAGTGAGTGAGTGAGTGTGTGAGTGAGTGAGTGAGTGAGTGAGTGAGTGAGTGTGTGTGTGTGTGTGTGTGTGTGTGTGTGTGTGTGAGAGTGTGAGAGTGAGTGTGTGTGTGAGTGTGTGTGAGTGTGTGTGAGTGTGTGTGAGTGTGTGTGAGTGTGTGTGAGTGAGTGAGTGTGTTTGTGACAGTGTGCGTGTGTGTGTGCGTGAGTGAGTTTGAGTGCGTGAGTGAGTGCGTGAGTGAGTGCGTGAGTGAGTGCGTGAGTGAGTGCGTGAGTGCGTGAGTGAGTGAGTGCGTGAGTGAGTGAGTGAGTGAGTGAGTGAGTGAGTGCGTGAGTGAGTGAGTGAGTTTGAGTGAGTGTGTGTGTGTGTGAGTGAGTGTGTGTGTGTGAGTGAGTGTGTGTGTGTGCGTGAGTGAGTGTGTGAGTGAGTGTGTGAGTGAGTGTGTGAGTGAGTGTGTGAGTGCGTGAGTGAGTGAGTGCGTGAGTGAGTGCGTGAGTGAGTGCGTGAGTGAGTGCGTGAGTGAGTGCGTGAGTGCGTGAGTGTGTGAGTGAGTGAGTGAGTGAGTGAGTGAGTGCGTGAGTGAGTGCGTGAGTGAGTGCGTGAGTGAGTGCGTGAGTGAGTGCGTGAGTGAGTGAGTGCGTGAGTGAGTGAGTGCGTGAGTGAGTGCGTGAGTGAGTGCGTGAGTGAGTGCGTGAGTGAGTGCGTGAGTGAGTGCGTGAGTGAGTGCGTGAGTGAGTGCGTGAGTGAGTGCGTGAGTGCGTGAGTGAGTGCGTGAGTGAGTGCGTGAGTGAGTGAGTGCGTGAGTGAGTGAGTGCGTGAGTGAGTGCGTGAGTGAGTGCGTGAGTGAGTGCGTGAGTGAGTGCGTGAGTGAGTGCGTGAGTGAGTGCGTGAGTGAGTGAGTGCGTGAGTGAGTGCGTGAGTGAGTGAGTGCGTGAGTGAGTGAGTGCGTGCGTGAGTGAGTGAGTGAGTGAGTGCGTGAGTGAGTGCGTGAGTGAGTGAGTGAGTGAGTGCGTGAGTGAGTGAGTTTGAGTGAGTGTGTGTGTGTGTGAGTGAGTGTGTGTGTGTGCGTGAGTGTGCGTGAGTCAGTGAGTGTGTTTGTGAGAGTGTGTGTGAGTTAGTGTGAGTGAGTGAGTATGTGTGAGTGAGTATGTGTGAGTGAGTATGTGTGAGTGAGTATGTGTGAGTGAGTATGTGTGAGTGAGTGTGTGAGTGAGTGTGAGTGTATGTGTGAGTGAGTATGTGTGAGTGAGTATGTGTGAGTGAGTATGTATGAGTGAGTATGTATGAGTGAGTGCGTGAGTATTTGAGTGATTGAGAGTGTGTTTGAGTGAGTGAGTGCGTGAGTGAGTGCGTGAGTGAGTGCGTGAGTGAGTGCGTGAGTGAGTGCGTGAGTGAGTGCGTGAGTGAGTGCGTGAGTGAGTGCGTGAGTGAGTGAGTGTGTTTGAGTGAGTGAGTTTGAGTGAGTGAGTGTGTTTGAGTGAGTGAGTCATTGTGTGGTGTGTGGTGTGTGTGTGTGTGTGTGTGTGACTGAGTGTGTGTGTGTGTGCGTGAGTGTGCATGAGTGTGCGTGAGTCAGTGAGTGTGTTTGTGAGAGTGTGTGTGAGTTAGTGTGAGTGAGTGAGTATGTGTGAGTGAGTATGTGTGAGTGAGTATGTGTGAGTGAGTGTGTGAGTGAGTGTGAGTGTTTTAGTGTGTGTGAGTGTGTGAGTGTTTGAGTGTGTGTGTGTGTGTGTGTGTGTGTGTGTGTGTGTGAGTGTGTTTGTTTTAGTGAGTGAGTGAGTGAGTGAGAGAGTGTGTGAGTGTGTGGCTGCTGGCACTAAGAATGTTTAGATATTTGTAAGATCAGTTAGTCTACAGGTCCACTTTTGATTTATTAATACAAAATATGCCAGATTCCTTGTCATGCTGTAAATTTAATTTTAATGCTTTATGAGTTCTGAGATTCTGTCTTTTCAATAAAGCGGGGATCTGTGGGATGAATTTCTAGTCTCTAATGCATTTATTCAGAGTTCTGTCCAGTTCCGCTTCTGTGTTCACTGAACTCCAAGACATTATACATATATTAATAACAATATAAATGATATGCGTGCAGGCGGAAATAAATGTAAAGTTTACGTGCAGTTCTGTGAGAAACAGGTTTAACATCTGGTGTTGTGAGTGTGTGTGTAGTCTGGGTTTCACCGGCTGCAGATTATCAGCTGTTCACTAATGAAATGATCCTGGTGTGTTTCTAATCCATGTTTGACGCAAGCATCCGTGATATCTGGACGGGACGCTGTGTCTTGCCTTTTATTGTTGAAGGATAAAGGCTTTCACTTTCACTCCAGCGGTTTGGAGTTGGACTGAGTTTCAGAGGATGCGGTTTGTTTTTTGGCTGCGTTCCTGTCTAAGTAGAAGCAGACGATTCTGAGGCCAGGAGACCCGTGTGTCGGGAATTAATGAGATAAAACTTTTGAAGAGGGAGAGGGGGAGAGAGAGAGAGAGAGAGAGAGAGGGGGAAAGAGAGAGAGAGGGGGAGCGAGAGAGAGAGAGAGAGAGAGAGGGGGAAAGAGAGAGAGAGAGGGAGAGGGAGTGAGAGAGAGCGAGAGGGGGAGAGAGAGAGAGAGGGGGGGGCAGGAGGGAGGGAGAGAGAGAGAGAGAGAGAGAGAGAGGGGGGGGGGCAGGAGGGAGGGAGAGAGAGAGAGAGGGATAGAGGGAGGGAGAGAGAGAGAGGGAGGGAGAGAGAGAGAGATAGGGAGAGAGGTAGAATGAGAGAGGTAGAGAGAGGTAGAGGAGAGGGGGATAGAGGGAGAGAGAGAGGTAGAGAGAGGGAGAGGGAGAGAGAGAGAGAGGGAGAGAGAGAGAGAGAGAGAGAGAGAGAGAGGAGGAGGGAGAGAGAGAGAGGGAGGGAGGAGGGAAAGAGAGAGAGAGAGGAAGGAGAGAGAGAGAGAGTGAAAGAGAGAGCGAGAGTGTGTGTGTGTGTGTGTGAGAGAGAGAGAGAGAGAGAGAGAGAGTGAAAGAGAGAGAGCGAGAGTGTGTGTGTAAGAGAGAGAGCGAGAGTGTGTGTGTGAAAGAGAGAGAGCGAGAGTGTGTGTGTGAGAGAGAGTGAAAGAGAGAGAGAGCGAGAGTGTGTGTGTGAA
>CM060630.1:32144863-32159863 GCA_030578275.1 Meda fulgida | reverse complement strand
ACCTAAAACTCCATCAAGTGACCTACTGGTGTCCTAAAACTCCATCAGGTGATCTACTGGTGTCCTAAAACTCCATCAGGTGATCTACTGGTGTCCTAAAACTCCATCAGGTGATCTACTGGTGACCTAAAACTCCATCAAGTGACCAACTGGTGTCCTAAAACTCCATCAGGTGACCTACTGGTGTCCTAAAACTCCATCAGGTGACCTACTGGTGTCCTAAAACTCCATCAGGTGATCTACTGGTGTCCTAAAACTCCATCAGGTGATCTACTGGTGTCCTAAAACTCCATCAGGTGACCTACTGGTGTCCTAAAACTCCATCAGGTGACCTACTGGTGTCCTAAAACTCCATCAAGTGATCTACTGGTGTCCTAAAACTCCATCAAGTGACCTACTGGTGTCCTAAAACTCCATCAAGTGACCTACTGGTGTCCTAAAACTCCATCAGGTGACCTAATGGAGAGAGAAAAAAAAACCTTGGGAGAACCCAGGCTCAGTCGGGGGCCAGTTCTCCTCTGGCGTTTATGAACTAGAGGCCGGATTTACAGTAACTGTAATTTGATACAGAATTGTGTTTTATTTTATCACTTCGGGGTGGGTACGCGAACCGGAATCACAACGTTTTATCTGTAGAGTGGGAAAGGGATCCTCCATAGGGAGAGGCTAGTTGGCACTTCAGCACTGCGTTGTCATCGGGTCCAGGCAAAGCTCCTTGTCAGATCTGGATACGGCCTGGATCCGGTCGGCTGCGGGAAAACCTCGGGATAAACAAAGACACTAAAATTAACGTAGATGCCATTCTTCTTATGATGATGTAACGAATTTCACAGGATTTAAGGGAAGTGTTCCCAGCTATACTCACGCACCACTCTATATCTGACGAATAGATTATATTATATGAATATATATATATATATATTTGAATAACCATGTTCCAATACCTACTTTTGGATAATCCAGTGAATCAATCAAAAAATATTTTTTATTATATTTTGTAATTTTATTACTAATAAATATTTCCTTACATCCTCCATTACTTCATCCCTCCATTACTTCATCCCTCCATAACTTCATCCCTCCAATTACTTCATCCCTCCATTACTTCCTTCCTCCATTACTTCATCCCTCTATTATTTCATCCCTCCATTACTTCATCCCTCCATTACTTCATCCCTCCATTACTTCATCCCTCCATTACTTCCTTCCTCCATTACTTCATCCCTCTATGATTTCATCCCTCCATTACTTCATCCCTCCATTACTTCCTTCCTCCATTACTTCATCCCTCCATAACTTCCTTCCTCCATTACTTCATCCCTCCATTATTTCATCCCTCCATTACTTCATCCCTCCATTACTTCATCCCTCCATTACATCCTTCCTCCATTACTTCATCCCTCCATTACTTCATCCCTCCATTACTTCATCCCTCCATTACTTCCTTCCTCCATTACTTCCTTCCTCCATTACTTCATCCCTCCATTACTTCCTTCCTCCATTACTTCATCCATCCATTACTTCCTTCCTCCATTACTTCATCCCTCCATTACTTCATCCCTCCATTACTTCCTTCCTCCATTACTTCCTTCCTCCATTACTTCATCCCTCCATTACTTCATCCCTCCATTACTTCCTTCCTCCATTACTTCATCCCTCCAATACTTCCTTCCTCCATTACTTCATCCCTCCATTACTTCATCCCTCCATTACTTCCTTCCTCCATTTCTTCATCCCTCCATTACTTCATCCCTCCATTACTTCATCCCTCCATTACTTCATCCCTCCATTACTTCCTTCCTCCATTTCTTCATCCCTCCATTTCTTCATCCCTCCATTACTTCATCCCTCCATTGCTTCATACCTCCATTACTTCCTTCCTCCATTACTTCATCCCTCCATTTATTCCTTCCTTCATTACTTCATCCCTCCATTTCTTCCTTCCTTCCTCCATTACTTCATCCCTCCATTACTTCATCCCTCCATTACTTCCTTCCTCCATTACTTCATCCCTCCATTTATTCCTTCCTTCATTACTTCATCCCTCCATTACTTCAACCCTCCATTACTTCCTTCCTCCATTACTTCATCCCTCCATTTATTCCTTCCTTCATTACTTCATTTCTCCATTACTTCATCCCTCCATTACTTCCTTCCTCCATTACTTCATCCCTCCATTTCGTCCTTCCTTCATTACTTCATCCCTCCATTTCTTCCTTCCTCCATTACTTCATCCCTCCATTTATTCCTTCCTTCATTACTTCATCCCTCCATTTCTTCCTTCCTTCCTCCATTACTTCATCCCTCCATTACTTCCTTCCTCCATTCGTTCATCCCTCCATTACTTCATCCATCCATTACTTCCTTCCTCCATTACTTCATCCCTCCATTTATTCCTTCCTTCATTACTTCATCCCTCCATTTATTCCTTCATTCATTACTTCATCCCTCCATTCCTTCCTTCCTCCATTACTTCCTTCCTCCATTACTTCATCCCTCCATTCCTTCCTCCATTACTTCATCCCTCCATTACTTCCTCCATTACTTCATCCCTCCATTACTTCATCCCTCCATTACTTCATCCCTCCATTACTTCATCCCTCCATTACTTCATCCCTCCATTACTTCATCCCACCATTACTTCCTCCATTACTTCATCCCTACATTTATTCCTTCCTTCATTACTTCATCCCTCCATTCCTTCCTTCCTCCATTACTTCATCCCTCCATTACTTCCTTCCTCTATTTCTTCATCCCTCCATTTCTTCATCCCTCCATTTCTTCATCCCTCCATTACTTCATCCCTCCATTACTTCATCCCACCATTACTTCATCCCTACATTTATTCCTTCCTTTATTACTTCATCCCTCCATTCCTTCCTTCCTCCATTACTTCCTTCCTCCATGACTTCATCCCTCCATTTCTTCATCCCTCCATTACTTCCTTCCTCCATTACTTCCTTCCTTCATTACTTCATCCCTCCATTACTTCCTTCCTCCATTACTTCCTTCCTCCATTACTTCATCCCTCAATTACTTCCTTCCTCCATTACTTCATCCCTCAATTACTTCCTTCCTCCATTACTTCATCCCTCCATTACTTCCTTCCTCCATTACTTCCTTCCTCCATTACTTCCTTCCTCCATTACTTCCTTCCTCCATTTCTTCATCCCTCCATTACTTCCTTCCTCCATTACTTCCTTCCTTCATTACTTCATCCCTCCATTACTTCCTTCCTCCATTACTTCCTTCCTCCATTACTTCATCCCTCAATTACTTCCTTCCTCCATTACTTCATCCCTCAATTACTTCCTTCCTCCATTATTTCATCCCTCCATTACTTCCTTCCTCCATTACTTCCTTCCTCCATTACTTCCTTCCTCCATTACTTCCTTCCTCCATTACTTCATCCCTCCATTACTTCATCCCTCCATTACTTCCTTCCTCCATTACTTCCTTCCTCCATTACTTCATCCCTCCATTACTTCATCCCTCCATTACTTCCTTCCTCCATTACTTCATCCCTCCATTACTTCCTTCCTCCATTTCTTCATCCCTCCATTTCTTCATCCCTCCATTACTTCATCCCTCCATTACTTCCTTCCTCCATTACTTCATCCCTCCATTACTTCATCCCTCCATTACTTCCTTCCTCCATTACTTCATCCCTCCATTACTTCCTTCCTCCATTACTTCATCCCTCCATTACTTCATCCCTCCATTACTTCCTTCCTCCATTACTTCATCCCTCCATTTATTCCTTCCTTCATTACTTCATCCCTCCATTTATTCCTTCCTTCATTACTTCATCCCTCCATTCCTTCCTTCCTCCATTACTTCCTTCCTCCATTACTTCATCCCTCCATTTCTTCATCCCTCCATTACTTCCTTCCTCCATTTTTTCATCCCTCCATTACTTCCTTCCTCCATTACTTCATCCCTCCATTACTTCATCCCTCCATTACTTCCTTCCTCCATTACTTCATCCCTCCATTACTTCATCCCTCCATTACTTCATCCCTCCATTATTTAATCCCTCCATTACTTCCTTCCTCCATTTCTTCATCCCTCCATTTCTTCATCCCTCCATTTCTTCATCCCTCCATTACTTCCTTCCTCCATTACTTCATCCCTCCATTTATTCCTTCCTTCATTACTTCATCCCTCCATTTCTTCCTTCCTTCCTCCATTACTTCATCCCTCCATTACTTCATCCCTCCATTACTTCATCCCTCCATTACTTCATCCCTCCATTACTTCCTTCCTCCATTACTTCATCCCTCCATTACTTCATCCCTCCATTACTTCCTTCCTCCATTACTTCATCCCTCCATTTATTCATTACTTCATCCCTCCATTTATTCCTTCCTTCATTACTTTATCCCTCCATTCCTTCCTTCCTCCATTACTTCCTTCCTCCATTACTTCATCTCGCCATTACTTCCTTCCTCCATTACTTCCTTCCTCCATTACTTCATCCCTCCATTTCTTCATTCCTCAATTTCGTCATCCCTCCATTACTTCCTTCCTCCATTACTTCATCCCTCAATTTCTTTATCTCTCCATTACTTCCTTCCTCCATTACTTCATCTCTCCATTACTTCCTTCCTTCCTCCATTACTTCATCCCTCAATTTCTTCATCCCTCCATTACTTCCTTCCTCCATTACTTCATCCCTCCATTACTTCCTTCCTCCATTTTTTCATCCCTGCATTACTTCCTTCCTCCATTACTTCCTTCCTCCATTACTTCATCCCTCCATTACTTCATCCCTCCATTACTTCCTTCCTCCATTACTTCATCCCTCCATTACTTCATCCCTCCATTACTTCATCCCTCCATTACTTCATCCCTCCATTACTTCATCCCTCCATTACTTCATCCCTCCATTACTTCCTTCCTCCATTACTTCATCTCTCCATTACTTCATTCCTCAATTTCGTCATCCCTCCATTACTTCCTTCCTTCCTCCATTACTTCATCCCTCAATTTCTTTATCCCTCCATTACTTCCTTCCTCCATTACTTCATCTCTCCATTACTTCCTTCCTTCCTCCATTACTTCATCCCTCAATTTCTTCATCCCTCCATTACTTCCTTCCTTCCTCCATTACTTCATCTCTCCATTACTTCCTTCCTTCCTCCATTACTTCAGCTCTCTATTACTTCCTAATGGTGAACCCGCATGAGACTCTGATCTGCACCAAACCCTCTCTGTCTCTGATCTTCTCTCTATCTGTGTCTCTGCAGGCCGACGTTCAGGTATTTCACATGGCACACATGTGTTCTGGGGATCATCGGCTGTGCAGTGATGATGTTCCTGATCAACTCCATCTACGCGTCTGCCAGCATTGCCTTCATGCTGCTCCTGCTGCTCCTGATCCACTACCTGAGTCCTGTCAGCAGCTGGGGCTGCATCAGCCAGGCACTCATCTTCCACCAGGTGTGTGTGTGTGTGTGTGTGTGTGTGTGTGTGTGAGAGAGAGAGAGAGAGAGAGAGAGAGAGAGAGAGAGAGAGAGAATAACACTGACTTCACTAACTCACTCACACACAGACTGTTCATTTAACACAAGTAGTTTGATTATACAAGTTGTATAGGCCTATTTGCTTTGTTACAGTCAGAAAGTGAAAAACATCTGATGAAAATAAAACATTGTTAGAAGAACTGTAATGTAAGTACTTGTACTTAAAAAAGTGGTATCGGTGCATCCCTAATTTTTTTCGTTTCAGCTCTATATCAGATTAGTTATCAGGAGATGGTAATCCTGTAAACCAGATTGGTGTGTATGTGTGTGTGTGTGTGTGTGTGTGTGTGTGTGTGTGTGCAGGTGCGTAAATACCTGCTGATGCTGGATGTGCGTAAAGATCACGTGAAGTTCTGGAGGCCTCAGGTGCTGCTGATGCTGTCCAACCCCCGGTCCAGTGTGGGATTGATCACATTCATCAACGACATCAAGAAGAGCGGCCTGTATGTGCTGGGACACGTGCAGCTCGGGGACCTGGGTCAGTCAATATGCCAAGTCAAATTACCTTCATTAATACAGCGCTGTTTACAATACAGATTACTTCAAAGCAGCTTTACAGAGATAAGGCAAGGCAAGGCAAGTTTATTTATGTAGCACATTTCATACACAATGGTAATTCAAAGTGCTTTACATAGAAGAAATTAAAACAAAAGAAATCAGAAAAATTAAAACAGTTTAGAATAAAAGATAAAATACAGAAATAATCAAATAAAATTAGAATAATTAAAACATTAAATAAAATGCAGTACAAACAATCGGACGAGCAGTGGCACAGTGCTCATTCAGTAAATGCATAGGTAAACAGATGTGTTTTGAGTCTGGATTTGAATGTGACTACTGTAGGAGCACATCTGATCTCTTCTGGAAGATGGTTCCATGGTTACAAGTTTCTCTAAGTCTTGACTGGAGACAAAGCATCTAATTCTTGCAATATTTTTCAGATGATAGTATGCTGATTTAGTTATTGCTTTGACATGACTACTGAAACTAAGGTCGGACTCTAGAGACACACCCAGATTCCTGACTTGATTTTTAGTTGTTTGACCCCTAGACTGAAGGTAAGGGTTCACCTTGAGAACTTCATCTTTGTTTCCAAACGCAATGACTTCAGTTTTGTCTTTGTTTAACTGAAGAAAGTTTTGGCACATCCAATTGTTTACTTCATCAATGCATTGGCAAAGGGAGTCAATGGGGCTGTAATCGTTAGGCAATAGGGCTAAGTAGAGCTGTGTGTCGTCTGCATAGCTGTGGTAAGAGATTTGGTTCTTTCTCATTATTTGGCTCATTGGGAGCATGTACAGGTTGAATAGGAGTGGCGCAAGAATTGAGCCTTGAGGGACTTCGCATGTCATGGATGTCCACTCAGACTTATGCTCTCCTATAGTCACATAATAACCTCTCCCTTCTAAGTATGACCTGAACCATTTTAGGACTATCCCAGAAAGCCCAACCCAGTTTTCCAGCCTGTCAAGAAGTATGTTGTGATCGACAGTGTCAAATGCAGCACTGAGGTCGAGTAGTACTAGAACTGATAATTTGCTTGTGTCAGTATTTAAGCGAATATCGTTTATTATCTTTATGAGCGCTGTCTCTGTGCTGTGATGCGGTCGGAAACCAGATTGAAAGTAGTCAAAGTATCCATTCCAGCTTAAGAATTTGTTCAGCTGATTGAAGACAACTTTTTCAATGATCTTGCCTATGAAAGGAAGATTTGAGATCGGTCTATAGTTGTTTAATATGGTCTTATCCAGATTGCTCTTTTTCAGGAGGGGCTTGACAACTACAGTTTTCAGGGAGTTCGGAAAAGTCCCAGAGAGAAGTGAGGCATTTACCACTTCTAGGAGATCTGCTTTTAAGCTGTGTAACACAGTTTTGAAGAAAGATGTGGGAAGTGCGTCAAGGGCGCAGGTTGATGTTTTAAGGTGCTGTACGAGTTCTTCCGAAATTTTGCCATCAATTTCTTTGAAATCAGACATAGTTACTACTTTCTCAGGCTGTTGTCTGATCTGTCTGACCCCAGTGCGGCTCAAGGATGTGCTGATCACCTTTCTGATATTATTGATTTTCTCAGAGAAGAAAGAAGCAAACTCACTGCACTTGCTCTCTGAGAGCATTTCACTGGGAATCTGGCTTGGGGGGTTTGTCAGTCTCTCTACAGTAGCAAAAAGAGTGCATGTGTTGTTTATATTGCTGTTTATAATATTTGAGAAGAAAGTCTGTCTAGCTTTGCCTAGTTCCTTGTTGAAAGCATGGATGCTGTCTTTGTAGATGTTATAATGGACTACAAGTTTTGTCTTCCGCCACATGCGCTCTGCTTTTCTGCGTTGTCTTTTCATATTTTGCACTGCTGTTGAGTTTCTCCAAGGTGCTTTCTGTCTGCCATTCTTTCTCCTGACTTTCACAGGAGCAATATCATCAATTAAGCTCTTAACTTTTGAGTTAAAAGAATCAAGGAGAAAACCAACAGAGTCAGCAGATATGCTTGGTGTTAAAGATATAGCCTTCATAAATAGTACACTAGTGTTCTCATTTAAGCATCTCTTCTTGACAGACACAGATCTAGCTTCAATGGCAGGAGAGATCAATATATCAAAGAAAATAGAAAAATGATCAGACAGTGCTATGTCCTTAATAACAATCGATGAAATGCTTAGACCCTTACTGATAAGTAAATCTAGAGTGTGTCCACGATTATGTGTGGGTCCATGTACATGCTGAGTCAGATCAAAAGTTTTTAAAACAGTTTTGATTTCTTTTGCCATATTGGTTTCTGCATTATCTATGTGAATGTTAAAATCTCCAGCAATAGCAAAACGGTCAAACTCTGAAGAAATTGTTGATAACAGTTCTGTAAAGTCTTCAGCAAAGGCTGGAGAGTATTTTGGAGGCCTGTAAACAATGATAAGTAAAATGCGTGGAGCACCTTTTAACACAACACCCAGATATTCGAAAGACGGGTAATTCCCAAATGATATTTGCTTACATTGATAGACAGCTTTAAAAAGAGCAGCTAAACCTCCACCTCTTCTGACAGCTCTGCAGACACTCATAAAAGTAAAGTTAGGAGGGGCTGTTTCATTGAGGACTGTTGCACTGCAGCTGTCTTCTAGCCAAGTTTCATTTAGCAACATAAAATCCAGGTTGTATGTGGTTATTAAGTCGTTGACTAGAAGTGATTTATTTTTAAGTGACCGGATGTTTAAAAGTGCTAACTTAACAGTCTTACTTTTTGTCCCCACAGCAATCTTAGTTTGGCGTGTAATAGGCACTAGATTACATGGGTTTGCGGTACGGCTTTTGAAGGCCTTAGACTTTCTATCATGTAATCGAACAGCAATAGAGGAAGATAAAGATACAGGCACACTGGGTTCCCGCTTGTTCTGTAAACATTTGAGAAAGTTATTGTTATAGCGGGGACCCGACACATATCACTGAGAGCTGGTATCAGTTGTTTTTGGTTCACCTCGAGCCGATGGAGGAGGGTGTCTGCCCTGGCGCTGTGGCAGAGGCCGAAGAGCTCTCACAGGAGGAGGGGGAGGGCGAGCTGGGCCTGCAGGCTTTGGTGGTTGTGGGGCCTGCCGTTTTTTGGTTGGTATCTGGGGGCTTGCAGCAAAAGAGTGGGATAGTCTAGTTCCAGCATACACCAGTTGTTCCATTTTCTCTGAGAAGCACAGAAGTGGAGATGCTGGAGAGATGGAGAAACTGTCTGGTGAGAGGGGCTGTTGCTCTGGTGTTATTGAAGGCTGTAATATGCTGTCCTGGTTTCCCTCGCTGTTTTCCAGAAAGTCGTCCTTGGGTGCTGAATCTTGGAGCAGTGCTAGTATGTCACAGTCTGTCTGTGGTGAGCTCTGTGGGCAGGGCTCAGCTGAGATTGTGTCCGTGAGCAGAGGTTGTTGTGGCTGAGTGGTGTTATCATTGTCCTTGTGTGATGTGTCAACCGCATGCCCATTCAGGTGCTGAAGTGAAATCCTGTGGTCATTCATACTGTATCCAGGTGTGTGTGTGCCATTCAGGTTAAGTGGATTGGCACACATTGCAGAAGGATGACGGAGGGAGAAGTAGATATTGTCCTTTAGCACTCTTGAACCAAGTTTGTTTGGGTGGTGGCCATCCTGTTGAAACAGTTGCCTCTGACTCCAGAAAAGATTGAAGTTGTCAATGAAGTTCACTCCTTTTATATTGCAGGTTTTTTGCAGCCATGTATTAAGCCCAAGCAACCGTGAAAACCTGTTTGTTCCTCTTGCTGGGAGTGGTCCACTGATGAATGTTTGAACTTTCAGTCTTTTAAGTGTTTCATAAAGTTCATTGAAATCCTTCTTAAGGAGTTCCGACTGCTCTTTATGAATATCATTCTTCCCCACATGAATGATGAGTCGATTTGCAGTCTTATGTTTCATCAGAATGTTCTGAAGTTCTCTGTTTACATCAGAAGTTGTTGCTTGTGGAAGGCAGCATGTTGTTGTTGTATCCCTGCTACTAATGTTTCTGATTATGGAGTCGCCCACTATCAGAGTCCTGGGTCCGGCTGCGCTCTGAGCTGAGTGCCAGTTAGCATCAGTGTTAGCTACAGGCTGATTCAGTCTGTGTTCGATCATATTCATCAAATTAGGGGATTCCTCATTCATTAATACCTCAAATCTGTTCTCAAGATGTATAGGCGGTGGTAGGAGACCAGTGTTTGCAATCCTTGTCAGAGCCGTATCTGGGGTAGAGGATGCTACTGCAGCAATATATGATGCTCGTGACAATCTGATGTCTCGAGGGCCTTTGGGTCTCGCTCCCTGTTTGTACCATCGATTTGTAAGTCTATCGGCTTGTTTCTCTACACTCAGTATAGCCTGTCGAGGAGCATGACATTCATGGGACTCACCGGCTGTATGCTGAGGGCGTCCATGACAAAGCTCTGTTGTGTGTCCCGTCTGGTTTGGTGGTCCCGCAATTAACTTTGTTTCAAGAACTGCAATCCTTTGTAGAAGTCTGTGGCAGTTAGAGCAGCAAGTAGATTCCAGAGGAGGCATTTTCTTATCCTTATGAATGTAGGCAGTTGTGTTTTCTCTTCCCCGGAATATAAGCTTTCAGTGGCAGGCTGGTAGAATAAAAGAATTCTGCTTTTTTGTAGTAATCCAAGCGTTTGAGCACTGTGCTGAATTGCTGAAGTTAAAATTAGGTGATAAAAGGAGATAAAATATAAAAATATAAAAGCGATAGAGCAAAGCGCGGAGCAGTAAGCAAGAGCGTCCGAACAGCAGCTGAGGGGGAGTAAGATAACAGGAAAATAATGCAACAAAGTTTGTTTCCAGAAGAGAATAGTGTCACAGTCCAGCTTAAGTAAGTTTAGTGATGGTGCATTTTTGTTGTAAAAAAGTTATTCATTTAGTTCATTCATATATATATATATATATATATATATATATATATATATATATATATATATATATATATATAAGCTCTGGAGAAAACCGTGATGTCATTGTCCAGCTCAGTTCAGTTCTCATATAATGCTGTCAATGCAGGAGATCAGTAATATTGCTGAATTACTTAATTAAATGTTCCCATCTAAGCAAGACAAAAGCGACAGTGGAACCAAAACTCCATCAGTGACAGAATGGAGAAAAACCCTTGTGAGAAACCACACTCAGTCTCTCAGTTCTCCTCTGGCCAATGAACCAACATTGTATGATTATGATTCAGGCAGCATTACAGGTCAGAGGTCAGATTGGATCAGAACATTCAAAATATTATCCAGTTCCGTCTGGTTGAAGATCGGAGTCACGCCGGTATGGAGACAAGTTTGTTGAGGACGGCTGTCGTGATCTGGATACGGCCCGGATCCGGCTGACTACATCCTGCGTTGTGGTCGTGTCTAGGCTCAGGTCCTCCATCTGATCTGGATACGGCCCGGATCCGGCTGACTACATCATGCGTTGTGGTCGTGTCTAGGCTCAGGTCCTCCATCTGATCTGGATGCGGCCCGACTACATCATGTGTCACGTGTCTAGGCGCAGGTCCTCCATCTGATCTGGATACGGCCCGGATCCGGCTGACTACATCATGTGTCACGTGTCTAGGCGCAGGTCCTCCATCTGATCTGGATACGGCCCGTATCCGGCTGACTACATCATGTGTTGTGGTCGTGTCTTGGCGCAGGTCCTCCATCTGATCTGGATACGGCCCGAATCCGGTTGACTACATCATGCGTTGTGGTCGTGTCTAGGTGCAGGTCCTCCATCTGATCTGGATATGGCCTGGATCCGGCTGACTTTATCATGTGTTGTGGTCGTGTTTAGGCGCAGGTCCTCCATCTGATCTGGATACGGACCGGATCCGGCTGACTACATCATGCGTTGTGGTCGTGTCTAGGCGCTGGTCCTCCATCTGATCTGGATACAGCCCGGATCCGGCTGACTGCATCATGCATTGTGGTCGTGTTTAGGCGCAGGTTCTCCAACATTAGCGTAGATGCCATGCTTCTTATGATGTAACGAGTACATCAGGTGTTATAGGAAGTGTTCCGGGTTCCAGTTGACCTAATCTATGCAGCCCAACAACTGATTTGAATAATAGGAATGCATAATGTTCTATGTGTATGCCAGGTTAAACAAATGTATTTTTAGTCTAGATTTAAACTGACAGAGTGTGTCTGCTTTACACGGACAGTGTTAGTAAGACTTTTCCAGAGTTTAGGTGCTAGGTTTAGGAGTTATGTTCCAGAGTTTATGTGTGTGTTGTGTGAGCTGTATGAACGATGACCTATAGTGACTGACAGCAGGAAACACGAATATTAAGCTGAAAATAGCCCTTAATAATTCGCATGGAAGCAGTGACTCACTTTCTCTCTCTCTCTCTCTCTCTCTCTCTCTCTCTCTCTCTCTCTCTCTCTCTCTCTCTCTCTCTCTCTCTCTCTCTCTCTCTCTCTCTCTCTCTCTCTCTCTCTCTCTCCAGACGTCCTCCCGTCGGATCCACTGCAGTCTCAGTATGACTCCTGGTTGTCTCTGGTGGATCATCTGAATATTAAAGCATTTGTGAATCTCACGCTGGCAGACTCTATCAGACACGGAGTTCAACACATGCTGTTCATCTCAGGCCTCGGTGAGCGACACACACACACACACAGACATACACACACACACACACAAACAGCAGAACCAGATCGCACACGCTGAGATCTTATATCACGGTAACAGCAGATATCACACTGTGGAGAAGTTTAGGGAAGATTTGTTTTATTTGAAATTATAAAATATAATATAACATTTTTAATACTTTTTAAAAAAATAAATGTTCATATATACAGTATATATTAGTCCTGTCAAATTGATTAATCGCAACAAGAAAAGTGTGCGATTAATTGCTTTGACAGCACTAATATACAAACACATACATATTTGTAGTTTTTTATTAGTTTATTCATTTATTTATGAATTTGTTTGTATTTATTTTGTCCTGCACAGGTGGTATGAGACCCAACACTGTGGTTTTGGGTTTCTATGACGACACACTTCCTCAGGACCGACTCCTGGACTCCACCCTATCTCTGAGTAACGACAGTTCCTCTCAGCTCGACGACCCAGAAGACCAGAACGACCCGCCCTTCCACTTCCCTCCCGTACGAGGGGGCGTGGGTGGCGGCGTGGGTGGGGGCGGGGCTTGGGCCGGGAAATCTCTAGGGCCTCAGGAGTACGTGTGTATAATCGCAGACGCGGTAAAGATGCTAAAGAATATCGCGTTAGCTCGATATTTTGATCAGTTCGATCGGACTCACGTTCTCCAAGGGCCCGTGTTCGTCGACGTTTGGCCTGTTAACCTCCTGCGACCCGACAGCGCCGCGTACGTCGACACGTGTTCGCTATTCCTGCTTCAGCTCGCATGCATTCTCAACATGACGAGGGCGTGGCAGAAAGCTAGGCTCCGCCTCTTTCTGTGCGTGGAGGCGGGGCGAAGCCTCAAGGGAATGGAGCAGAAACTCGGACACCTTCTGAAGGACCTTCGGATGAAGGCCGATATCTGTACGGTTCCCTGGGATTCCCAGGTCGCGCTTCACTGGCAGCGCCAGACGAGATCGGAAAAGACGGAAAAGGAAGAGCCGGAAGGCGACAACTTCTTCACAAATAGTTTCCAGAACAACACCTCGCGAGTCTCAGACGAGTATTTACAAGCTGTAAACAAGCTCATCCTGGATCAGCAGCTCCGCCCACCCGCCGTGCGCTTCCTGTATTTGCCCCGCCCACCCGCGGATACCAGTCGTTACCATGACTACCTGCGTCAGCTAGAGCTGCTTACGCGTGACCTGGGTCCGACCCTGCTTATACACGGGGTCACGCCGGTCATCACCACTGACCTTTGACTCCCGTACGTAACGCATTCCTGACGGTTCCGAAGATAATCCTGACGATAAATCGTAAAAACACTTTTTTTTGTTTTTTAGCACTTCTTATGTTTTCCTTGAATGAGAAGATTCACACAAACAAACGCTATGGATCATGAGGAAGATGTTCGCCTTATTTAACCCTTTACCTTTGCACTACTTCTGTTCCTTCTCTTTATCTTTCCTCGATTGTAACGTAACAAGTGGAGTTCCTTGAATTCCAGAATGTTGCTGCTTTGAGTTTAGAACTCGTGACATTCCGGTGCTATTCCTACATTTAATTTGATTTAGGAAGTGTTTAGCTACTCACACAATATTTAGTTTTCCCGCCAAAATGACAAAGGTGGATTCCAGAATGTTGCCTCTCTAAGCTGAAAACTCTATTGACATTCCGGTACTGTTCCTCAATCCTTTTCCTTATCATGCACTGGAATGTGTTAGGGTGTTTTTATCCACTCCAGATTTTTTTTTCTTCACACCAAACAAAGATTTGTGAGTGTATTTGTTTACTTGATGCAATAATAGATGTTTTTTTATGGCCAAGACGATCTGTTGCCTTCAGCGATGCACTGCAAGTTTTGAGCAGGATAACTGTTTTATTGACACGAAACCAAAGTGCTTCGGTGTTTCTGGTGTGTGTGTGTGTGTGTGTCAATGAACGGCTCCACATGTGCCTTGAGTTAAAAAAACACACACATACCTAACAAAAACATGAAAAACATGTAATTGTTTAATAATTGAATAAAAATAAATAATGTTTGCTTAATGAGTGTTGTTGATTTTGTTTGTTTTAGATTGAAGTTGTTTTGGTTTTCCTTCATGGCGGATCTCTGTGTTTATTATAGGGATGCATTTTTAATGTTATCGTTATATGGCCGATATATTATAGCTGATAAATAATGGATGATTTCCTTCAGCTGAGACACTTCAGTTGTGCATTAAGTGTAAAAAAATCTGTCATATCGCCTTTCAAATATAAAGAAATATCGGTTATAGGTATTGGACAAAATTTTCATATCGGTGCATCCCTAGTTTATTATATTTACATTTAT
The DNA here is from genome assembly GCA_030578275.1 of Meda fulgida. Classification (NCBI taxonomy): domain Eukaryota; kingdom Metazoa; phylum Chordata; class Actinopteri; order Cypriniformes; family Leuciscidae; genus Meda; species Meda fulgida. Next base: position 32,144,921 of record CM060630.1, on the reverse strand, counting down.
GCATTTGGCAGACGCTTTAATCCAAAGCAACTTACATTGCATTCCCAGCTACACATTT
>CM060630.1:32129863-32137363 GCA_030578275.1 Meda fulgida | reverse complement strand
AGTAGAAAAGAGTAGAAAAGAGTAGAAAAGAGTAGAGTAGAAAAGAGTAGAAAAGAGTAGAAAAGAGTAGAGTAGAGCGTGGCGTGTAGAGTTGAGTGCAGTGGATGTGGGAATAATGAATGACTGCTGACACGTTTATGACTCTGTGTTTGTTCTCCAGGTTGAGCAGAAAATGGCAGTGTCATATAAAACTCAACAGAGCAGAGAGACGGGAGAGAGATTCATTTACACTGTTTTAAATGAGAAACTAGAAAAAAAAGTTTGGTGAGACAAACTTTAAGTTGGCTTGAGAAAGCCGGACCAGAGAGTTTGAAGAAGTTTAAAGTAGTTTGAAGTCGGATATATGGATTAGTTAGAAAAGAAAAGAAAGATTAGTTAGATAGACAGAAAGATTGGTTTCACTAAAAGAAATATTAGTTAGAAAGAAAGAAAGATTAGTTAGAAAGAAAGATTAGTTAGAAAGAAAGAAAGATTAGTTAGAAAGAAAGAAATATTAGTTAGAAGGAAAGAAAGATTAGTTAGAAAGAAATATAGATTAAAGAAAGAAAGAAAGATAGATTAGTTAGAGAAAGTAATATAGATTAAAGAAAGAAAGATTAGTTAGAAAGAAAGAAAGAAAGATTCGTTAGAAAGAAAGAAAGATAGATAGATTAGTTAGAAAGAAAAAAGATAGATTAGTTAGAAAGACGGAGGGAAAAAAGATAGATTAGTTAGAAAGAAAGAAAGAAAGAAAGATAGATTAGTTAGAAAGATAGAAAGATTAGTTAGAAAGAAATATAGATTAGTTAGAAGGAAAGAAATATTAGTTTGAAAGAAATATAGATTAAAGAAAGAAAGAAAGAAAGATAGATTAGTTAGAAAGATAGATTATTGAGAAAGAAAGAAATATTAGTTAGAAAGAAAGAAATAAAGAAAGATAGATTAGTTAAAAAGAAAGAAAGATAGATAGATTAGTTAGAAAGAAAGATAGATTAGTTAGAAAGAAAGAAAGAAAGATTAGTTAGAAAGAAAGATAGATTAGTTAGAAAGAAAGAAAGAAAGAAAGATTAGTTAGAAAGAAAGAAAGAAAGATAGATTAGTTAGAAAGAAAAAAGATAGATTAGTTAGAAAGAAAGATATATTAGTTAGAAAGAAAGAAAGAAAGATTAGTTAGAAAGAAAGAAAGATAGATAGATTAGTTAGAAAGAAAAAAGATAGATTAGTTAGAAAGAAAGAAAGAAAAAAGATAGATTAGTTAGAAAGAAAGAAAGAAAGATAGATTAGTTAGAAAGATAGATTAGTTAGAAAGATAGAAAGATTAGTTAGAAAGAAATATAGATTAGTTAGAAGGAAAGAAATATTAGTCTGAAAGAAATATAGATTAAAGAAAGAAAGAAAGAAAGATAGATTAGTTAGAAAGAAAGAAAGAAAGAAAGATAGATTAGTTAGAAAGAAAATAGATAGATTTGTTAGAATGAAAGATAGATAGATGGATAGATTAGTTAGAAAGATAGATTATTGAGAAAGAAAGAAATATTAGTTAGAAAGAAAGAAATAAAGAAAGATAGATTAGTTAGAAAGAAAGATAGATAGATTAGTTAGAAAGAAAGATAGATTAGTTAGAAAGAAAGAAAGATAGATTAGTTAGAAAGAAAGAAAGATTAGTTAGAAAGATAGAAAGATAGATTAGTTAGAAAGATAGAAAGATAGATTAGTTAGAAAGAAAGATAGATTTGTTAGAAAGAAAGAAAGATAGATTAGTTAGAAAGAAAGATAGATTTGTTAGAAAGAAAGAAAGATAGATTAGTTAGAAAGAAAGAAAGATAGATTAGTTAGAAAGAAAGATAGATTAGTTAGAAAGATAGAAAGATAGATTAGTTAGACCGAAAGAAAGATAGATTAGTTAGAAAGAAAGAAAGAAAGATTAGTTAGAAAGAAAGAGAGATAGATTAGTTAGAAAGAAAGATAGATAGATTAGTTAGAAAGAAAGATTAGTTAGAAAGCAAGATAGATTAGTTAGAAAAAAGATACATTACTTGGAAAGAAAGAAAGATAGATTGGTTAGAAAGAAAGAAAAATTAGTTAGAAAAAAGATAGAAAGATTGGTTAGAAAGAAAGAAAGATAGATTAGTTAGAAAGTAAAAAGATTAGAAAGATAGATAGATGGATGGATGGATGGATGGATGGATGGATGGATGGATGGATGGATGGATGGATGGATGGATAGATGGATAGATAGATAGATGGATAGATAGATAGATAGATAGATAGATAGATAGATAGATAGATAGATAGATAGATAGATAGATAGATAGATAGATAGATAGATAGATAGATAGATAGATAGATAGATAGATAGATAGATAGATAGATAGATAGATAAGTTCATTAGTACATATAGAATGGTTGTTTAATTGAGTCTAGAGCTTCAGGGAGTTTAGATTTGAGTTTGTGTTGTACACTACTGGGCCACCGTAGCCTTGGCTCAATTTGAACAGTTGCAATGAAAGTCAATGGGATTTTTATGATTTTTAGTATTCATTTTTAAGAAATCTGAAAGTCAAATCAGTCTGAAAAGATATAGCAACTCGAGTCAGAACAGTCTGAAGGTCTGACCCGAGTTTGGAGTTTGTAGAGTTAAAACTCTAGGAGGAGTTAGAGTCAGAAAATTTTGGTTAAGAAAAAGAAGAAGAAGAAGAAGAAGAAGAAGAAGTGTGTCTCCAGTTCAATCCTGATTTAGAGAAAGAACCCAAACAAAGGTGTGTGTTACAGAAACCTTATTGCGATCACATATGGACTAAACTCATTATAGTGTGTGTGAGTCAAATAACCCCACCGCATGAGCTCCGGTTCCTCTCGTGATGGATTTATACAGCAGCTCCATATGCTGAAGACATTAACACACCTTCGTCAGCGCCATAAAAACTGTCTCTCTCTCTCATTAACATTCTGTCTCTCTTCCAGGGTCGTAAACTGACAGGAGGAACATCTGCGCATGGAACGCACCCGGTCTAACACAGGCGGTTCCTCAGGTAACGGAACGTCCTCTCAAAGTCACGGACAAAAGTTCTTCCAGTAACTTTATAGAACGTTCATTCAAAGGTATCTGGTCTTTAATAATGTTCTCAAAACGTTAACAAAAACATTTATACATCGTTCATAAAGCTTCAAAAAGGTTTTAGTTGGACGTTCGTCTAATGTTTCTTAAATGTTTCTTAAATTTCTTAAATGTTACTACTTGTTTCAGAATGTTCAGAGAACATTCTAAAGTAACGTTCAGAGAACATTCTAAAGTAACGTTCAGAGAACATTCTAAAGTAACGTTCAGAGAACATTCTAAAGTAGCGTTCAGAGAACATTCTAAAGTAGCGTTCAGAGAACATTCTAAAGTAACGTTCAGAGAACATTCTAAAGTAACGTTCAGAGAACATTCTAAAGTAACGTTCAGAGAACATTCTAAAGTAACGTTCAGAGAACATTCTAAAGTAACGTTCAGAGAACATTCTAAAGTAACGTTCAGAGAACATTCAAAAGTAACGTTCAGAGAACAGTCAAAAGTAACGTTCAGAGAACATTCTAAAGTAACGTTCATAGAACACTCTAAAGTAACGTTCATAGAACACTCTAAAGTAACGTTCATAGAACATTCTAAAGTAACGTTCATAGAACTCTCTAAAGTAACGTTCATAGAACACTCTAAAGTAACGTTCATAGAACATTCTAAAGTAACGTTCAGAGAACACTCTAAAGTAACGTTCAGAGAACATTCTAAAGTAGCGTTCAGAGAACATTCTAAAGTAGCGTTTAGAGAACATTCTAAAGTAACGTTCAGAGAACATTCTAAAGTAACGTTCAGAGAACATTCTAAAGTAACGTTCAGAGAACACTCTAAAGTAACGTTCAGAGAACACTCTAAAGTAACGTTCAGAGAACATTCAAAAGTAACGTTCAGAGAACATTCTAAAGTAACGTTCAGAGAACATTCTAAAGTAACGTTCAGAGAACATTCTAAAGTAACGTTCAGAGAACATTCTAAAGTAACGTTCAGAGAACATTCTAAAGTAACGTTCAGAGAACATTCTAAAGTAACGCTCATAGAACATTCTAAAGTAACATTCAGAGAACATTCTAAAGTAACATTCAGAGAACATTCTAAAGTAACATTCAGAGAACATTCTAAAGTAACATTCAGAGAACATTCTAAAGTAACGTTTTTGATGGTCACATTAGTAAGACGTTCTAGATCATATTTCTGTTATATGTGGATCAGGGGATCTGGTTAAAAGTGTTCTAGTAGTCGCTTGTTCTTTCAATGAGTTTTGCCAGGGATTTCATTCTTAATCACTCGCACAAGATGGTCAAATAACCAAACTCGTATCCTTATAAAAAAAAGAAAAAAGAAAAGAACGCAGTTACTTTGAGCAAATCTGATTTCGACACTCTGGCTAAACCCTCAAGCCTTTATTCTCCTCTTAAACGGCAGGATATCCTTCAAGAGCTTGAGATCATCTGAAGCGTTCACATGTTCACTCCTGAAACAAACCGAGTGTAAAAACAAACGGCACAAGTCATTGAGTTTTCCTTACGGCGGAAAATGTCTTTGGCCCGGTCGGAACTGAGGCGTATGTTTCCTACAGGGAGTGTGTGAACCCATCAAATCAAATGTATACCTTATATATGCAATGCAAGTCCCTTTAGATAAAAGCATCTGATAAATGCGTAAATGTAAATGATTATTATGCGGGAAGGCGTTCCTTTACTGTTGTTCAGGATGAATTAGTGTTTACACTCAAAGTGGTCACATGGATTTATGACTAATTACACTATTTTATACCACCATTTATTTTCGCATGTGTTGCTTTTGTGTCGATTCACTGAATGAATTTTGCAGATGAGGTACTGGCACAACAAACGCCCACAAAATGAGTGCAGATCACAGTTTGCACATAGAAATTGTGTAAGTGGTTATTATTATTTTTTTCTTTGCCATAAAAGTGCCATGTTAATTGAGTCAGACAATGGCTTCGACATTGAGGGGGTAATTTAATGTTTATAATGGTCTTTTAATTAAATAATTAAATAATTTAACTCAATAATTAAAGAATTTGAATGCATTCAGGGGAATAACGAGAAAGCAAGACGACTATGTTTTGGTAAAGTAATCAATTTGAACTATTGATAGCAAATAATGTTTTTATTTTAAAATATGCACACATTCTTACGCATATAATGTCGAAAACGCAAAAAACAGGAAACTTTGTATGCGTTTTTGCAGTTCGTTTAGGCTATGTTTACAAGGAAACGATCTGAAGAGAAAACGCGAAAGTGGCATCGCGTTATCACTTTTTATTCTGCGTTTAGACGAAAGTTATGGGGGGAATCCGTGTGCATATGGGGACACAAAAGTGTGTGAAATTCGATGTAGAATGCACTTCAGGCGCTAGGTGGCGATGTGAAGCACTGACACACAACAACACCAATATCTGAGAATATTCTGTACAACTGCTGAAAAGACTCTATATGTTTATCAGAGCTGCGAGGGCAACTTGAAGGTCCGACGTATGGAAATAATCCGACATGTTGGTTGTTATGTTCCCGTACTGGCGCATGCCTGTGACGTAACGCGTACGCGACGAGAGCCACCGTCAGCAGATTTGCGTTTTTACCGTTTAGAAAGGAACGCGACGGTGGAGCGTTTTTAAGATTTCCACTCTGGAGGGGGGTTTCCCTTTTTTGCGTTTTTAAGCCCCCAAAACGCCGTCGCCGTGTAAACAAAAGGCACATCCGATAAAATATTTGTAATTTTTCACCCGGAATTGTTCTCATGTAAACAGGGCCTTACACAACAATGGTGTTTTGGGCGCCTGAAAACGCAAACTTTTGAAAGCGGTTTCAAAGTGCACGTTTTGGTCTCTGTGTAAACAACAAAAACGTGAATCTCTGAAGACGATGACGTATTTGTTCAGTCAATAGTGTTTCATCGTCATCTACTGGCCTGGCAGAATACAGCATTCTCAGTCGTTTTGTGTGAATGGGGATCGTTTTGACAATAGTGTCGTCTGTACGCGGAAATTCACAGGGAAAACTCCTCAGTTTTAATTATATCGTTGTCGTGTAAACTTACCCTTAGGCTACATTGTTCACGTAGAAGATTCTTCCTATATTTTCAATTTAAAAACTGTGAAATTTGACCAAAAAAAAGTTGAATAGTTTGCATCACTGTATGTTACTAATGGTCGTTTAACATTTTTATCGTGAAACAGTTGTCAAATATTAAAAATTTAGCTGCTTTATATCTTACCTCAGACTCTTCAACCGTTAAACTGAAGCGGCACGCTAATGCTCGTGCCCGGCTTAAAGCCCCGCCTTCTATGATTTGATTGGCTGTCATTTGAATGATGCACGTGGATAGACCGCTCAAGCAGAGCAGCCTAAACTTTTTTAAAGTGCCTCAGTTGCATAAAAATAATGATAATGACGGCATTTTTACGTATTTAAACACACAGATCAGTGCATAGCTGCTGGTTTAGTTGAACTGATGAACTTGCTCGTGAATAATGCACAGTTTTAGCATGTGCACTATATAGGGAACAGTATGAGGAAATAAGCCCTGCATCAGGACGTGGTCGCTCTCTCTGGTTTGACTATTTATCAACGTGGATGGTCGCTGTCCTGGTCGCTAGGTAACACACTCCGTTTGACAGCTTTGGAGATTCACAGGTGTAAATTTTGGAGATTGAATTTGTTGTGTGTGTGTGTGTGTGTGAGTTTGTGTGTGTGTGAGTGTGTGTGTGTGTGTGTCAGCACAGCTGATAACAGGTGAATCTGATCTCAGTAAGATGCACATCTGAGCTGCTGAAGACAAATGCATTGGCTACAAAAGGTCACTAAGACATTTGGACACTTATAAAAGTCAGAATGCATTGCCTTTGATGTCGTTTTCTGAAAAGCAAGATGCAGAAACACACTTGTGCTGTCCAACCATTTGACGGATTGAAGTTTGTTTGGTTTGAAAAACATTTATGCATTTAGCAGATGCATATCTAAAGCAAATCTTCAAAAAGCCTACCATTTAAAAAAATATTTTCTTGAAGAAAATAGTTTAATTCAATGCGTTTCTTTGTAACTGAAATTTTACTAGCGATTTCTGACTGAAAATTGCTTCTAATCCCTTTTTCTTCAGTGTATTACTGAATGGCGGATTTATTAGACACTGACTGACAGTGTAAGTAAGATGACTAAAGATCCCTGATCTGCTTTTGATGAACATTCCCACACATGATGTTTGTGCATAACATCCTTTTATTTTCGGCAGCGGAGACGGACGGGCTCATGCCTCAGGCCTGCAGGGTTGGGGAGCGTTTTAATATTAACCATTCTGATTTCAGTTCTGTTCATCAATTCCTACATTTTATTTCAATAAGGTAAATAAACCTTAGATATCATTTATATTTAGTGTTATTGCACAACATGTAATTGTGTGTGAATATCATGAGCAGAAATCATCAGGCTAAAGAACAC
>CM060630.1:32114863-32124863 GCA_030578275.1 Meda fulgida | reverse complement strand
GTTCGTCAACGATTCCTCTGTTCGTCAACGCTTCCTCTGTTCGTAAACGCTTCCTCTGTTCGTAAACGATTCCTCTGTTCGTCAACGCTTCCTCTGTTCGTCAACGCTTCCTCTGTTCGTAAACGCTTCCTCTGTTCGTCAACGCTTCCTCTGTTCGTAAACGCTTCCTCTGTTCGTCAACGCTTCCTCTGTTCGTCAACGCTTCCTCTGTTCGTCAACGCTTCCTCTGTTCGTAAACGCTTCCTCTGTTCGTCAACGCTTCCTCTGGTCTTAAACGCTTCCTCTGGTCTTAAACGCTTCCTCTGGTCTTAAACGCTTCCTCTGTTCGTCAACGCTTCCTCTGGTCTTAAACGCTTCCTCTGTTCGTCAACGATTCCTCTGTTCGTAAACGCTTCCTCTGTTCGTAAACGCTTCCTCTGTTCGTCAACGATTCCTCTGTTCGTCAACGCTTCCTCTGTTCGTCAACGCTTCCTCTGTTCGTCAAAGCTTCCTCTGTTCTTAAACGCTTCCTCTGTTCGTAAACGCTTCCTCTGTTCGTCAACGCTTCCTCTGTTCGTAAACGCTTCCTCTGTTCGTCAACGATTCCTCTGTTCGTCAACGCTTCCTCTGTTCGTAAACGCTTCCTCTGTTCGTCAACGCTTCCTCTGTTCGTCAACGCTTCCTCTGGTCTTAAACGCTTCCTCTGGTCTTAAACGCTTCCTCTGGTCTTAAACGCTTCCTCTGTTCGTCAACGCTTCCTCTGTTCGTCAACGCTTCCTCTGTTCGTCAACGATTCCTCTGTTCGTCAACGCTTCCTCTGTTCGTCAACGATTCCTCTGTTCGTCAACGATTCCTCTGTTCGTCAACGATTCCTCTGTTCATCAACGCTTCCTCTGTTCGTCAACGATTCCTCTCTTCGTCAACGCTTCATCTGTTCGTAAAGGCTTCCTCTGTTCGTCAACGCTTCCTCTGTTCGTCAGCGATTCCTCTGTTTGTAAACGCTTCCTCTGTATGTAAATGCTTCCTCTGTTCGTCAACGCTTCCTCTGTTCGTCAACGCTTCCTCTGTTCGTCAACGATTCCTCTGTTCGTCAACGCTTCCTCTGTTCATCAACGATTCCTCTGTTCGTCAACGCTTCCTCTGTTCGTAAACGCTTCCTCTGTTCGTAAACGCTTCCTCTGTTCGTCAACGCTTCCTCTGTTCGTCAACGCTTCCTCTGTTCGTCAACGCTTCCTCTGGTCTTAAACGCTTCCTCTGTTTGTAAACGCTTCCTCTGTTTCCAAACGCTTCCTCTGTTTCTAAACGCTTCCTCTGTTCGTAAACGCTTCCTCTGTTCGTCAACGATTCCTCTGTTCGTCAACGATTCCTCTGTTTGTAAACGCTTCCTCTGTATGTAAATGCTTCCTCTGTTCGTCAACGCTTCCTCTGTTCGTCAACGCTTCCTCTGTTCGTCAACGATTCCTCTGTTCGTCAACGCTTCCTCTGTTCATCAACGATTCCTCTGTTCGTCAACGCTTCCTCTGTTCGTAAACGCTTCCTCTGTTCGTAAACGCTTCCTCTGTTCGTCAACGCTTCCTCTGTTCGTCAACGCTTCCTCTGTTCGTCAACGCTTCCTCTGGTCTTAAACGCTTCCTCTGTTTGTAAACGCTTCCTCTGTTTCCAAACGCTTCCTCTGTTTCTAAACGCTTCCTCTGTTCGTCAACGCTTCCTCTGTTCGTAAACGCTTCCTCTGTTCGTCAACGATTCCTCTGTTCGTTAACGCTTCCTCTGTTCTTCAACGCTTCCTCTGTTCGTCAACGCTTCCTCTGTTCGTCAACGCTTCCTCTGGTCTTAAACCGCTTCCCTCTGTTCGTCATGCATCCCTCTGATTCGTCAACGCTTCCTCTGTTCGTAAACGCTTCCTCTGTTCGTCAACGATTTCCTACAGTCCTCAACGCTTCCTCCTCTGGTTCGTCAAACGCTTCCTCTGTTCGTCAACGGCTTCCTCTGGTCCTAAACGGCTTCCTCTGTCTTTAAAAGCTGATTTCGCTGTTCGTAAACGCTTTCTCTGTTCGTCAACGTTCGTAAACCGCTTCCCTCTGTTCGACAATGCTTCCTCTGTTTCATCAACGCATCTCTGTTTGTAAACGATACTCTCGGTTCAGAAACGATTCCTGTTTCGTCAACGCTTCCTCTGGTCGTCAACGCCTTCCTCTGTTTCGTCACGCTTCCTCTGTTCGTCAGCGATTCCTCTGTTCGTCAAACGCTTCCTCTGTTCGAAATCGATTCCTCTGTTCGTAAACATTCCTCTGTTCGTCAACGAGCTTCCTCCTGTTCGTAAACGCTTCCTCGTTTGTAAAACGATTCCTCTGTTTCGTCAACGCTTCCTCTGTTCGTAAACGCTTCCTCTTGTTCTAAACGCTTCCCTCTGGTTCGTCAACGATTCCCTCTGTGCGTCAACGATTCCTCTGTCGTCAACGCCTTCCTCTTTCGTCAACGGAGTCTCTGTTCGTCAACGCTTCCTCTGTTCGTAACGCTTCCTCTGTTCGTAACGCTACCTCTGTTCGTCAACAGATTCCTCTGTTCGTCACGCTTCCTCTGTTTGTAAACGATTTCCTCTGTTCGTCAACTCATCCTCTGTTCGTAAACGCTTCCTCTGTTCGTAAACGCTTCCTCTGTTCCGTCAACGATTCCTCTGTATCGGTCAACGGCTTCCTATGTCGTCAACGCCTTCCTCTGTATCTTCATCTTCAACGATTCCTCTGTTCGTCAACGCTTCCTCAGTACGAAACGCTTATCCTCTGTTCGTCAACGATTCCTCAGTTCGACAACGATTCTCTCTTCGTCAACCCTTCCTCTGTTCGTAAACCGCTCTCCTCTGTTCGTAAACGCTTCCTATCTGTTCGTCAACGATTCCTCTCTTCCGTCAACGCTTCCTCTGTTCGTAAACGCTTCTCTTGTTCGTAAACGCATCCTCTGTTCGTCAACGCTTCCTCCTGTTTCTTCAACGGATTCCTCTGTTCGAAAATCGCTTCCTCTGTTTCGAAACGCGTTCCTCTGTTCGTCAAAACGAAAAATTTCCACTGATTTCGTCAACGATTCCACTGTCGGTCAACGCTTCCACTGTTCGTCAAACGATTCCTCAGTTCGTTCAACGCTTCCGCGTTTCGTAAACGCTTCCTCTGTTCGTAAGACGCTTTCCTCTGTTCGTCAACATTCCTCTGTTCGTCAACGCTTTCGCTCTGTTTGTAAACGATTCCTCTGTTCGTCAACGCTTCCTCTGTCGTAAACGCTTCCTCATTCGTAACGCTTCCTCTGATCGTCAACGATTTCCTTCTGTTCTCAACCGCAGTCCTCAGTTCGTCAACGCTTCCTCTGTTCGTCAACGAATCCTCTGTTCGCAACGCTTCTCTGTTCGTAAACGCTTCTCGTTCGTAAACGCTTCCTCCTGATCATCAACGATTCCTCTGTTCGTCACCGCTTGTCCTCTGTTTGAAAACCGGTTCCTCTGTTCGTACAAGCGCTTCCTCTGTTCGTAAAACGGCTTCCTCTGTTCGTAAAACGCTTCCTCTGTTCGTCAAGATTCCTCTTTTCGTCAACGCTTCCTCTGTTTCGTCAACGGCTTCCTCTGTTCTTCAACGATTCCTCTGTTTCGGTAACGCTTTTCCTCTGTACGTAAAATGCTACCTCTGTTCGTCAACGATTTCCTCTGTTCGTCAACGATTCTCCTCTTCGTCAAACGGCTTCCTCTGTTCGTAACGCTTCCTCTTTCGTAATCGCTTCCGCTGATCTTCAACGATTCCTCTACTCGACAACGCTTCCTCTGTTCGTAACGCATCCCTCTGTTCGTAAACTCTTCCTCTGTTCGTCAACGCTTCTCTGTTCGTCACCGATTCCTTCCTCTGTTCGAAAACGCTTCCTCTGTTCGTCAACGATTCCTCTGTTCGTCAACGCGCCCTTTCGTTCCACGATTCCTCTGTTCGTCAACGCTTCCTCTGTTCGTAAACGCTTCCTCTGGTTCGTAAACGGTTCCTCTGTTCGTAAACAATTCCTCTGTTCGTCACGCTTCCTCGTTCGTAAACGCTTCCTCTGTTCGTCAACGCTTCCCTCTGTTCGTAAAACGCTTTCCCTGTCGTCAACGATGAGGGGGGAGGGGGGGGGGGGGGGGGCGGGGGGAGGGGCGGACCGGATAGCTTTATTCCACGCTTGCCTTGTTTCATCAACCGAGTAGGTCTTCTCTGATCTCTTCACAGTAAACCGCTTACAAACTAGTATGAGAAAACTTGGCTTCCGTCTGTTCGTCAGCACGTCTTCCTCTGTTCGTCAACGCTTTCCTCGTGTTTCGTCAACGATTCCTCTGTTCGTCAACGATTCCTCTGTTCGTAAACGATTCCTCTGTCGGCAACGCTTCCCCTCTGTTCGTAAAACTCTTCCGTCTGTTCGGCTAACGCTTCCTTCCCCCTCTGTATCGTAATCGCTTTCCTCTGTTTCGTCAACGATTCCTCTGTTTCGTCAACGATTCCTCTGTTGTTTTGTAAAACGCTTCCTCTGTATTAAAATTGCTTCCTCTGTTCGTCAACGCTTCCTCTGTCGTCAACGCTTCCTCGTTCGTCAACGTTCCTCTGTTCGTCACGCTCCTCTTACATCAACGATCCCTTCTGTTCGTCAAACGCTTCCTCTGTTTCTTAAACCTTCCTCTGTTCGTAAACGCTTCTCTGTTCGTCCGAAACACAGCTTTTTTTTTTTTTTGTTTGTTTTGTTTCGATTCGTTTCCGCTGTTTCGGCACGCTTCCTCTGTCCGTCAACGCTTCCTCTAGTCTTAAAACGCTTCTCTGTTTGTAAAACGCGATCCTCGATTCCAAACGCTTCCTCTGTTTCTAAACGCGTCCTCTGTTCGTCAACGCTTCCTCCTCTGTTCGTAAACGCTTCCTCTGGTCGTCAAACGATTCTCTGTTCGTTAACGCTTCCTCTGTTCTTCAACTCTTCCTCTTTCGTAACGCTTCCTCTTTCGTCCAACGCTTCCGACTTCTCTCCTGGTCTTAAACGCTTTCCTCTGTTTCGTCAATGCTTTCCTCTGTCGTCAACGCCCTCAGTTTTCGTAACGCTTCCTCTGTTCGTCAACGAATCCTCTGTTCATCAACGCGTCCTCTGTTCCGCAACGCTTCCTCTCTGTTCTGTCAACGCTTCCTCTGGTCTTAAACGCTACCCTCTGGTCCTTAAACGCTTCGTCTGTATCGTAAACGCTTTCGCTGTTCGGCAACGTACGTAAACGCTTCCTCTGTTCGTCAATGCTTCCTCTGTTCATCACCGCTTCCTCTGTTTGTAACGATTCCTCTGTTTTCATAAAACGATTCCCCTCAGTTCGTCAACGGTCTGTCCTCTGTTCTCAACCGCTTCCTCTGTTCGTCAACGATTCCCTCTTTCGCCAAACGCTTCCTCTGTTTTTCGTAGTCAACACTACCTCTGTTCGTAAAGGCTACCTCTGGTTCGTCAACGCTTCCTCTGGTCTTAAACGCTTTCCGCTTTCGTCACGAGTTCCTCTGTCATCAACGCTTCCTCTGGTCTTAAACGCTTCCTCTGTTCGTCAAACGCATTACCTCTGGTCTTAAACGCGTCCTCTGGTCTTAAACGCTTCCTCTGTCGTCAACGCTTTCCTCTTGTTCTGCAACGCTTCTCTGTTTCTCCAACCCGCTTTCCTCTGGTCTTAAACTCTTCCTCGTTCGTAAACGCTTCCTCTGTTCGTCAACGCTTCCTTGGTCCTGAAACTCTCCTCTGTTCGTAAACGCTTCCTCTGTTCATCAACGCTTCCTCTGGTTTTGTAAATAATTCCTCTGTTGAAAATAATTCCTCTGTTCGTCAACGGCTCCTCTGGTCTTAAACTCTTCCTCTGTTCGTAAACTCTTCCCCTGTTCGTCAACGCTTCTTCTGTTCATCAACGTTCTTCCTCTGTTTGTAAATAATTCATCTGTTTAGTAAAAAATAATTGTTTCCCTCTGTTTTCGTCAATGCTTCCACTGTTCATCAACCTTCCTCTTGTTCTTAAACGATTCCCTATTACGTCTACGCTTCCTCTGTTCGTAAAGGCTTTCCTCTGTTCGTAATGTTTCTCTGTTCGTATAGGCTTCCTTGTTCGTAAATGTATCCTCTGTTCATCAACGCTTGCTTCTTCATAAACGCTTCCTCTGTCACAACGCTTTCCTCTGGTCTTAAACGCTTCCCTCTCTTCGTAAACGCTTCCTCTGTTCGTCAACGCTTCCTCTGTTCCGTCAACGGCTTCCACTGTTCGAAAGCGATTCCTCCTGTTCGTAAACGATTCTCCTCTAGTTCATCAACGCTTCCTCTGTCGTCAACGCTCCTTCTGTTTCGCCAACGATTTACCGCTGTTCGCAACGCTTCCTCTTTTCTTAATTCGGATTACGCCTCTGTCTGTCAACGCTTCCTCCTTGTTCTTCAACGCTCCTCTGTTCGTCAACGCTTCCCTGTTCTTAAAAACGCTTCCTCTGTTCGTGCAACAGGCTTCCTCTGTTCGTCAACGCTTCTCTGTTCGCAACTATTCCAGTTCTTTTTTTCGTCAACGGCAGGATCCTCTGTTTCTTAAACGATTCTCTGTTCGTCAACACTTTCCTCTGTCGTAACGCTACCTCTTGTTCGTCAACGCTTCCTCCTGTTCGCCAAAAACCCCGTTTCCTCCTAGTTCGTCAACGCTTCCTCTGTTTCAAAAGGCTTCCTCAGTCATCAACGCTTCCCTCTGGTCTTAAACGCGTCCCCTCATTCGTCAAGCAACCAGGTCCTCTGTTCAACAACGCTTCCTCTGTCTTAAAAAACGCTTCCTCGTTCGTTGCAACAGTTTCCATTGATTCGTAAACGCTTCCTCTGTCTTTAAAAACGCTTCCTCTTTTCATCAATCAGCTTCCTCTGGTCTTAAACTCAATCTCTTTTGCGTCAACCGCTTCTCTTTCATCAACACTTGTCCTCTGTTCGTAAACGAGTTGCCTCTGTTCGCCACTCTTCCTCTGTTCGTAAAGGCTTTCCTCTGTTCATCAAACGCTTCCTCTGTTCGTAAACTCTTCCGCTGTTCGTCAACGCTTCCTCTGTCGTAAAGGCTCCCTGTTCGTAATGTTTCCTCTGTTCGTCCAACACTTCCTCTGATTTCGATCAACGCTTCCTCTGTTCATCCACGAGCTTCCTCTGTTCATCAACGCTTCTCTGTTTGTCAACGCTTCCCTCTGATTCGTCAATGCTTCCCCTGTTCGTCAACGCTTCCCTCTGTCATCAACGCTTCCTCTGTTCGCTTCTCAGATCGAAATACGCTTCCTCTGTTCGTAAACGCTTCCTCTTCCGTCAGCCACTCTCCTCTGGTCTTAAACGCTTCTTCGTTCATCACGCTTCCTCTGTTCGTCAACAGCTTCCACTGGTTCGTCAAACTGCTTCCTCTGTTTCATCAATGGCTTTCCTCTGTTCGCCTCCTCTGTTTCGTAAAACGCTTTCCCCTCTGTTCGTAAAACGCTCCCACTGTTCATCAACTCTTCCTCCTGATCTTAAACGCTTCTTCGTTTCGAATACGCTTCCTCTGTTCGTCAACACTTCTCTTGTTCGTCAACGCTTACTCTGTTCGCAACGCTGCCTCAGTTCATCAACGCTTCCTCTGTTCGAAAGCTTTCCTCTGTACGTAAATGTTCCTCCCTGTTCGTCAACGCTTCCTCTGGTCTTAAACGCTTCCTCTTTTGTAAATGCTTCCTCTGGGTCATAACTCTTCCTCTGATCGTCAACGCTTCCTCTGTTCATCAACACTTCCTCTGTTCATCAACGCCTGTCCATCGTTCGTCAACTTTTCCTTGTTCGTCAACGATTCTCCTGTTCGTCAACGATTCCTCTGTTCGCGTAACGCTTCCTCTGTCGTCAACGGCTTCCTCCTAGTTCGTCAAACGCTTCCTCTGTTTGGTCAACGCCGCCTCTTGTTATCGTCACACTTCGCTCTGTTCGTCAACCGCCTCCTCTGTTCGTCAACGATTCCTCGTTCCCAACGCTTCCTCGTTTTCGTCTACGGCTCCTCTTTCGTAAAGGCTTCCACTGTTCATCACGCTTCCTCATGGTCTTAAACGCTTCCTCTGTCTCCACAGTTTCCTCTGTTCCACGCTTCCAGTGGTCTTTAAAACGCTTTTCCGCTGTTTCGTCAACAGTTCCTTTGTTCGTAAACGCTTCCCCTCTGGTAGCTTTAAAAACGCTCTCGTTCATCAACAGCTTCCTCTGGTCTTGAAACTCTTCCTCTGTTCGTAACGCTTCTCTGTTCGTCAACGGCTCCTCTGTTCATCAAGGGCACTTCCTCCTCTGTTCGAAACGATTCCTCTGTTCGTCAACGCTTCCTCTGTTTCGTAAAGGCTTCCTCTGTTCATCAACGCTTCCCTCTGATCGTAAACGATTCCTCTGTTCTCCAACGCTTCCCCTCAGTTCTTCCCAACCTTCCTTCTGTTCGTAAAGGCTTCCTCTGTTCGTAAATGTTCCTCTGTTCCCGGTCCAACACTTCCTCTGTTCGTAAACCTTCCTCTGTTCATCAACGCATTCCTCTGTACATACAACGCTTCCTCGTTTGTCAACGCATCCTCTGTTTCGTGCAAGCTTCCCCCTTTCGTCAACGCGTTCCTCTGTTCATCACGCCCTCTGTTCGCTTCCCTCTGTTCATAAACACTTCCTCTGTTCGAAAACGCTTCCTCTGTCCGTCAACTCTTTCCACTGGTCTTAAAAACGCTTCTTCGTCATCACTGCTTCCTCTGTCGTCAAACGCTTCCTCTGCGCAACGCTTCCTCTGTTCATCAACGCTTCCTCTGTTCGCTTCCTCTGTATCGTAACGCTTCCACTCTGTTTCGTGAAACGCTCCTCTGTTCATCAACCTCCTCTGTCTTAAAACGCTTCTGTTCTGTTCGTAAACGCTTCCTCTGTTCGTCAACACTTTCCTCTGTTCGTCAACGCTTCCTCCTGTTCGTCAAACGCTGCCTCTGTTCATTCAACGCTTCCTCTTGGGTTCTTAAAGGCTTCCTCTGTACGTAAAATGTTTCCTCTGTTCCGCAACAGCTCCTCTGGTCTAAACGCTTCCTCTGTTTGTAATTGCTTCCTCTGGTCTTAACTCTTCCTCTGTTTCGTCAACGCTTCCTTGTTCATCAACAACTTTCCTCTGTTCTCAACTCTTCCTCTGTTCGTCAACGCTTCTCTTGTTCGTCAACGATTGCCTCTGTCGTCAACGATTCCATCTGTTCGGTCAAACGCTTCCTCTGTTCGTCAACGCTTCCTCTGGTCGTGCAACGCTTCCTCTGTTCCGTCCAACGCTTCTCTGTTCCGTCAACGCCATCCTCTGTTTCGTCAACGCTTCCTCCGTTACGTCAACGTGTGTGTGTGTGTGTGTTTCATGTTTTTTTCAGTTCCTGGTGGGGGCTTCACCTGAATCACACAGACTCATGGGACTCGTGTCACAGTTGGGACCAAATAAGACCCCCATGAGTAAACAAGCTTAGAAATCAAACAGAATGAGATATTGTTGTGGAATTTTGAACAAATGCAGAATGTTTCCTGTGATGGGTAGGTTTAGGGTCGGGTTAAGTGTTGTGTGTGTGTGTGTGTAGTGAGTGTGTGATGGTAGGTTTCAGGGTAGGGTATAGTGTAAGGGGATAGAAGATACATTATTGTGCATTATAAAAACCATTAAGTCAATGGAGATTCCCCCACAAAGATAGTAAACCAGACGTGTGTGTGTTTTATTTTCCAGACCAATTAGAAATATAATTTGCGGATTATTTTCCGGTTTTGAAGTCACTGAAATTAAATTCTGTATTGTGCGGCTTTTCAAGTGGGATTCAGCAGACAATCTCTTCCACTGATTTTTTAAATAATGGAAATAATATAGTCAAAAGTGGAAGCTTTCATCATAAAACACAGGAAAGCCCACTGAACCCCAGAAGAAGAGGCGTATCAAGACGTCTCGCTCATCACTCTCTCTCTCTCTCTCTCTCTCTTCTCATCTTCACGTCCTCCTTCATCCTCTCATCATTCG
>CM060630.1:32079863-32084863 GCA_030578275.1 Meda fulgida | reverse complement strand
ATAAATGTCAGAGCAATTCATCACATAAAATATACTATTTAATGTTATATTTAAAAATTACAAATATACAAAAATTACAAAAATATAACAAATTGCTCCAAACAGTTTGGAAAAACAAATCTTTTTGTCTAGTCAAAATGGTTTAATGATTTATTGTGTGGTGGGACATTGTAAACAAATGGACATATTAGTATATAATTTAAAATAAAATGAAGAAATACATCTTCATTCCTTCCCATACCCACTAACATTTCCCTTCGTTTCAGATAACGTACGCTAGCCAAACTGAGCCAAAGCTTCTGGCCTGGCTGCAAAGCAGTTGTAGAGTTTTTGACTGCATCAATAATAATGTACACGATGGGCTATATATTAAATGTTCTGGCCTAAAAATGTTAGACAAGCTTTTTTCAAACTTACCTCCATCACAACGTGCTCGCGCGATGTTATTGGTTGCCTAGTAACGAACGTACGGTGGCCGAGAATGTTCCGTAAACTTCTGTGTGTTTTTGCGCATTTATGTTGCCGTTCCCCACAGTGTCGTTCCCCACAGCGCGTTCCCACAGTGTCGTTCCCACAGTGTCGTTCCCACAGTGTCGTTCCCACAGTGTCGTTCCCACAGTGTCATTCTCCACAGTGTCGTTCCCCACAGCGCGTTCCCACAGTGTCGTTCCCACAGTGTCGTTCCCCACAGTATCATTCCCACAGTGTCGTTCCCACAGTGTCATTCTCCACAGTGTAGTTCCCACAGTGTCATTTCCCGGTGTCATTCCCCACAGTGTCGTTCCAACAGCGTCGTTCCCCACAGTGTCGGTGTCGTTCCCCACAGTGTCGTTCCCACAGTGTCGTTCCCCACAGTGTCGTTCCCACAGTGTCGTTCCCACAGTGTCGTTCCCACAGTGTCGGTGTCATTCCCCACAGTGTCGTTCCCCACAGTGTCGTTCCCCACAGTGTCGGTGTCGTTCCCCACAGTGTCGTACCCCACAGTGTCGTTCCCACAGTGTCGTTCCCCACAGTGTCGTTCCTCACAGTGTCGTTCCCCACAGTGTCGTTCCCCACAGTGTCGTTCCCCACAGTGTCGTTCCCCACAGTGTCGTTCCTCACAGTGTCGTTCCCCACAGTGTCGTTCCCCACAGTGTCGGTGTCGTTCCCCACAGTGTCGTTCCCCACAGTGTCGTTCCCACAGTGTCGTTCCCACAGTGTCGTTCCCACAGTGTCGTTCCCCACAGTGTCGGTGTCGTTCCCCACAGTGTCGTTCCCACAGTGTCGTTCCCCACAGTGTCGTTCCCAGTGTCAGTGTCGTTCCGCACAGTGTCGTTCCCACAGTGTCGTTCCCCACAGTGTCGTTCCCACAGTGTCGGTGTCGTTCCCCACAGTGTCGTTCCCACAGTGTCGGTGTCGTTCCCCACAGTGTCGTTCCTAACAGTATCGTTCCCACAGTGTCGTTCCCACAGTGTCGTTCCCACAGTGTCGGTGTCGTTCCCCACAGTGTTGTTCCTAACAGTATCGTTCCCACAGTGTCGTTCCCACAGTGTCGTTCCCCACAGTGTCGGTGTCGTTCCCCACAGTGTCGTTCCCACAGTGTCGTTCCCCACAGTGTCGTTCCCACAGTGTTGTTCCCACAGTGTCGGTGTCATTCCCCACAGTGTCGTTCCTCACAGTGTCGTTCCCCACAGTGTCGTTCCCCACAGTGTCGGTGTCGTTCCCCACAGTGTCGTTCCCCACAGTGTCGTTCCCAGAGTGTCGTTCCCCACAGTGTCGTTCCCAGAGTGTCGTTCCCACAGTGTCGTTCCCAGAGTGTCGTTCCCACAGTGTCGTTCCCCACAGTGTCGTTCCTCACAGTGTCTTTCCCCACAGTGTCGTTCCCCACAGTGTCGTTCCCCACAGTGTCGTTCCTCACAGTGTCGTTCCCCACAGTGTCGTTCCCCACAGTGTCGTTCCCCACAGTGTCTGTGTCGTTCCCCACAGTGTCGTTCCCCACAGTGTCGTTCCTCACAGTGTCGTTCCCCACAGTGTCGTTCCCACAGTGTCGTTCCCACAGTGTCGTTCCCCACAGTGTCGTTCCCACAGTGTCGTTCCCCACAGTGTCGTTCCCAGTGTCAGTGTCGTTCCGCACAGTGTCGTTCCCACAGTGTCGTTCCCACAGTGTTGTTCCCACAGTGTCGGTGTCGTTCCCCACAGTGTCGGTGTCGTTCCCCACAGTGTCGTTCCCACAGTGTCGGTGTCGTTCCCCACAGTGTCGTTCCCACAGTGTCGGTGTCGTTCCCCACAGTGTCGTTCCCCACAGTGTCGTTCCTAACAGTATCGTTCCCACAGTGTCGTTCCCCACAGTGTCGTTCCCCACAGTGTCGTTCCCACAGTGTCGTTCCCCACAGTGTCGTTCCCCACAGTGTCGTTCCCCACAGTGTCGTTCCCCACAGTGTCGTTCCCACAGTGTCGTTCCCCACAGTGTCGTTCCCACAGTGTCGTTCCCCACAGTGGCGTTCCCACAGTGTCGTTCCCCACAGTGTCGTTCCCCACAGTGTCGTTCCCCACAGTGTCGTTCCCACAGTGTCGTTCCCCACAGTGTCGTTCCCCACAGTGTCGTTCCCCACAGTGTCGTTCCCCACAGTGTCGTTCCCACAGTGTCGTTCCCCACAGTGTCGTTCCCACAGTGTCGTTCCCCACAGTGTCGTTCCCCACAGTGTCGTTCCCCACAGTGTCGTTCCCACAGTGTCGTTCCCCACAGTGTCGTTCCCCACAGTGTCGTTCCCCACAGTGTCGTTCCCACAGTGTCGTTCCCCACAGTGTCGTTCCCACAGTGTCGTTCCCCACAGTGTCGTTCCCCACAATGTCGTTCCCACAGTGTCGTTCCCCACAATGTCGTTCCCACAGTGTCGTTCCCCACAGTGTCGTTCCCCTTAGTGTCGTTCCCCACAGTGCCGTTCCCCACAGTGTCGTTCCCACAGTGTCGTTCCCCACAGTGTCGTTCCCCACAGTGTCGTTCCCACAGTGTATATCTCCACAATATATCTCTACTTGTACTCAATTTTCATCAAAAATTATATTATTAGCACAACAATTTAACAGAAACATTTAATTGCAACAAAATCGTGAATTTGAGAATGTTTCTTCTTCTGCATCTTGAGCTTCAGTGGAAGCCAGAAAAGTGTCATGATTAATGTCTGTCATTTATTTGATTACTCATATAGAAAATTAGCAGAAATAATTATTTTACTTCACAGCTTTTTTTTTTCTATCACCAAATTTAAATTGGATTTTCAATCCCAGATTTTCTCTCTCTGACGTTTGGACCTCCCTGTATATTTTATTCACATTAAATATTAAATATTCAAACCAGCTCATTCCTACATTATTATCAACCTAAATCTGACACATGCATATATGTATTAATATATAATCACTGTAATTTATTTTGTTTATTGCATTACACTAAAACTTAGAAATGTTATTTCTAAGTTTTAGTGTAATGCAATAAACAAAATAAATTACAGTGATTATATATTAATCACTGTAATTGACTTCCATGAAGTCAGAGCTCATGGTCAGGATTTCCCCATTGTAATAACAGAATCAATCAGAATCAGCAGCGCTGATTTATAAGAATATCACATCTAGACTTATATAGACCCTGAAACCAGCCAATCAGAGAGGAGCTTGCCATTGTTAGAATGTTTCTTGCCTTTTTTGTGTAGAATATGCAAAACAAGAATGTCATGGAATAATAATAATAATATTAATATAAGAAAATAAGAAAAAGTTACAAGTTTATATCTCACAATTCTGAATTGAGAGAAAAAAAAGTTATTTTGTGGTAGAAATAAACATAGTATCTTAAGAGGCAGCATAATAAGGCTTCTTACATTCTGGACAGCCTTCGAGTTAGGAATACACACATGATGAGAGAGAGAGAAAGAGAGAGAGAGGGAGAGAGAGAGCGAGAGAGAGAGGGAGTGTGAGAGAGCGAGAGAGAGAGAGAGGGAGTGAGAGAGAGAGGGAGAGAGAGAGGGAGTGAGAGAGAGAGAGAGAGGGAGTGAGAGAGAGAGAGAGAGAGAGACGAGAGGGAGAGATGGGGAGAGAGAGAGAGAGAGAGAGAGAGAGGGGGAGAGAGAGGGGGAGAGAGAGAGGGAGAGAGAGAGAGAGAGAGAGAGAGAGAGAGAGAGAGAGAGAGAGAGAGAGAGAGAGAGAGAGAGAGAGAGAGAGAGAGAGAGAGAGCACTCAGGGGTGATGGATCGACTGGCCGGTTGCATTTTCCATATGGAATGATATCATTCTCTTCTCTAGGGAACAGAGGGGGAGGGGCTGAAGGAATGACATCAGAATATTAATGAGGCGGCACAGAGTTGAAGTCACTTTCTCTCTGGCAGTAAGCCACGCCCCCTTAACAGAGCCACGCCCCTCTGACCAGCAGACAGCTGTCACACTCTGTGTCTCACACACACACACACACACACACACACACACACACACACACACACACACACACACACACACACACACACACACACACACACACTCACCCCGTCTACAGAATCACTATGTTTTGGAGCTCAGAAAAGCAACCAGTGCCTACAAATCAAGCCAATGTCATACACACCCTGAAGTGACCCACACACACACACACACACACACACACCGAGGCTCGCTCAACTCTTTTGCCAGTGGCAGGGTGTTTTGTGAGATTTTTTTTTGGCATGCCTGAAAAAGGAAGGTCTTCTACATTATGTTCGGGGATCAGACACAATCACAGCTGCTTCTGTTTGTTTTTTCCAGGGTTTTTCCTTGTGTGTGCCTGTGTGTTTCTCTGGTGGGGTGATTAAATCCAGATAAAGGGACATGCCACATGCTGTCCACCCTCATCCACACACACACACACACACACCCTCTGCTTAACATGCAGCGCGCGCCACACGGGGTAATCGCAGCAAGTGCACTGTCCACTCCACAGCCACTCCCACTAATCACATTTACAACACACACACACACACACAAACACACACACA